>JAKCPI010020436.1:0-16871 GCA_023213315.1 Euborellia annulipes | reverse complement strand
GATTAGTCACCAAGGGGGTGAGGGATTGTCCACTCAGACTTGTGCCCATATTTGGTCCGAACGAAGTGTTTTCTTTATCTTGGAGGAATGGGGAGGTTGAGGTCATCGATGAGATCACGAGGGTGGGGGTTGCATTACATCATGCACAATTTCACAATATTAGAAAAGTTTTATTTATTGATTTTTTTAAAAATCACTGATTTTAATTTATTGAAAAAGTAAATTCATTTTTCCCTTACAATATATTACATATATACATAGGTAAGAGAAAATAAAAAATACTATTAATTATAGCATTTGAAACAATATTCCGTGCTCAACTCAATTTTTAATTTTTTGGCGCTTGACACACTAATGCATAAAAGGGTCCAAATAATAACGCTGGAGATATTTTCAACATTTCGGGAGATTAAATTTATTTATTTTTTATTTATTAATAACCACATTAGTCCTGATGAAGAGAGGCGTTTAGTCTCTCGAAATGTCGAATATATAGAATGCAATAAAATTTTGCCTGAAAATATCTCCAGCGTTATTATTTATCGTTCATCTATCTACACCAGGCTTTCCTAATCATCATTTGTTACCTTAAATTAAAATAATTTAACAATAGTTAAATTACTTTTAACTATAGTGAAATTATTTTAATTTAAAAATGTTAAAACTTGTGCCTACGGTGAATTCTTTGGATTATAGAAAAAGTACCCGTTCGATCCGATCAAAATAATCTAAAAAAAATCTGGTGTGACGGGTCGAACATTATTTAATTAACGCCAAAGGCAAATGAAAGTTGTGTTCTGTGCTTGTCACACTAGATTTTTTTTTGACGAAATATATTTACTAGGTAGAGCCTTGTTTGAAAAAGATGGAATTTTTTCAATCAATGCTCAAATAGACTGTTCATTAGCCAGTCAATATATCGTTTAAGATAGCAAATTTGCGAGATATGTTTCTGCTTAAGATTGGGCAAAAGTTGCACCCCCTGGAGTCGAACCAGGACCTCCACGCTTTCGCGGCGGGTGGACTACCCTTATCCTAGGGCGCCGGCCCTGTTTACGCGAATAAACCTTTTAATAAAAAAATATAATAGATTAAAATTTTAAAGGGGGGGGGGGGGGGGGGACTGTATGTAGGGCTGGTTGTCTTTCCAGGTCTTGGAGTTTAATAAACTGTGCAAATAAAAACAATATGTATTTTTTATAACAAATTATATTTAAAAAAAAATCATTAAAATCAGTTTAACAAATTTACTTAATCTAAGGGTTGAATTATTGAAATCAGATGTAACAATTTAGAAATGATAAATTATTCTCTATTGAGATCAAATGGAGAATAGAAAAGTTTTTTTTTTTTTTATAAATACCTTTTGTTCAGGTTTAACATGTTGTGTTCATACAAACTATATATATATAATCGTATCTTAAGGTTGTTCGGACATTAAAGCACTTTGGTAGATTAAAAGCTAATTTTTTAATATGTTATTAATCACTATCAAATACGTATAAAATAAAATTTTGAAGCAGATCTGACACAGGGTTATCGTGTAATTAATTTTTAAAAAATTGAAATTTAACATGTAGCCTATGGGGAATAACGACGAAACGCACACATATCGAATTATATAGGCATCTGTGCAACTGATACAAAAACAAAAAACTTACATTTTATTAATTCACTTCCGAGGAATACGTTAAAAATAAAATCAAAAGGTTCTGCCGACCGCTTTTAAAGATATTTTAACAAGAAAGTCAAAAAATTCTCCAAAATGACAGTCGCTAATATTTAAAAATAATGAATTCTCGAGAGTCAGACCAGCCTGGCAACGTCGCATAGCATAAGTGTCTTATCTCTATGTCAGATACATTTTTTTTTTTCAATTTTACAATATTTTTTCTCGCAAATCGTCCATTGGGTTTAAACTGATTTGCATTAAACATTGTAATATATTAAATAAAATAAAATTTAAGGCGTTTAAGATTTAAAATAGATAGTTGATGAATGCAATGTTGCCAGTTCTATATTACGTGAAAAACTGCTCAAATCAAAAGTCATTCATTTATTATTTTTGGTAATTAAATTATTAACTTAATCCAATTATAAACTATGATAGGTCACGACTAAATTATAATAAGGAATTTTGGCATTCAAATTTTTAATTTTATTTAAAAAAAAATTTAGATTCTATTATGACTTACGATGTACTAGACATGGGTCGATACGCGATTTTGCTGTACCAGGTACTCGCTGTTACAGGTACTTGTTCATACCCGATATTTTTACCAGATATTTTTGTACCCGATACAGATTTCACTCAGCAACGCTAACTTCACATAAATACAAGTAACAGATTCGATACGTAGTATGAAATGTCATTTTACTAGAGACTAAATTAACATTTTTCAAAGTTTTTTCCCTGTATTTATAAATATTCTTGACTTGAAAAATCAAAAACTCATAATTATTCATTACTAAAGAGTTTTCAAAACTGACTGAATTGACATTTTAATGTCTCTAAATTTACAATGTCATGTTATATACTGCACTAGAAAAATAATTAACAAATTTCTTTACTAGCGAAAGAAATTTAATTTATTGAAGTTCATTATGTTTTTAAATTCACAGTTACTTGTATTTTTACTTTTTTAATTAATGTTTTTAAATAAAAAAGTTTCAAAGTAAAAAAAACATAACTTATTTATTAAAAATTTTTTTTTTTTTTTTTTCATTTCTCCTCTCTTAAATTAAAGAAAAGAGAAATAATATATTAGTAATAATTAGATTTGTATTTAATTATTATAGGGCCTAGTGAGAAAAGTAGAGTAAAAAATGTCAAAATGATTCGGAATGACGTTCGAAAAGCGCGCCAGAGCTAGCGAAATTGCCCTGTCAGGAGAGAAGAGACGGGGCGGGGCGTCGCGAGTTGAGGGTCGCAAGAGAGAAGGAATGAGAGAACAGGCGAAACGAAAACTGTATCGGGTAAAGACGCTCTAAAGTGAAAATAAGGTATTTGATCAATGCGCAAGCGCGAGAAACCCAGTACGAGTCTAGTGGAGTGGGCCTGAGTAGCTGTTACTCAAATACCTGATATTTTTTGCTCGCACCCATTATGACTTGCTGTTACTTTTTCATACCTGATACAAAATATCAGATTGATACAGTATCACCCATGTCTACGATGTACTATCCGAACAACCTTAAAGAGAATATACTTACTCAATTAACATCAAATAAAAGATTTTTATAGCCTATTATACTAATGAAATTAAAATTTCATTGACTAGAAAAAGATCTCAAAATCTGCACGCCATCTACCAAGCATGAATTGAACTGCGTCACAAATATTAACTAGGTTAACTTTCTTTAGTCAATGAAATTTTAATTTCATTAGTATAATAGGCGGATGCGAGATGTTGTGCTTATTGGGCCGGCGCCCTAGGATAAGGGTAGTTCACCCGTCGCGAAAGCGTGGAGGTCCTGGTTCGACTCCAGGGGGTGCAACTTTTGCCTAATCTCAAGCACAAACATATCTCGCAAACTTGCTATCTTAAACGATATTGACTGGGTAATAAACAGTCTATTTGAGCATTGATTGAAAAAATTCCATCCTTTTCAAACAAGACTCTACATAGTTAATATTTTGTCGCCTTTTACCTCTCTTGTGAGGTTGCAGCCCTACCAGGCGTCTAGAATTGTGACGCAGTTCCAATCTTGATTGGTAGATGGCGTGCAGATTTTAAGATCTTTCTTTAGTCAATGAAATTTTAATTTCATTAGTATAATAGGCGGATGCGAGATGTTGTGGAAATATATTTAGTTTCTGATAACAATTGAATATTGCAGGATAATCTTCTTGGACTGCAGAAGGTGTTAATTCAATGAAGACAAAACAATTTTTCAAAAATTATTTTGATTTATTTTTCAGAGTAATATGGCTTGGCTGACAAGCATGCGCAATTAGACTTGTTTCGGCAACGACACTGCCATCTTTAGAGCCATGAACTGCAAACAAGAATACAGTTATAACTAGAGCCCCGATTCCTATGCAATTGCATATTCTATTTGCTAATAGGTACGTCACTGAAAACCAATTTTCTATCCGAATCATGCCCCCTTGGAGCTAGGGTTCAAATTCTATATTGCATATTTTTGCATATTTGGCCAATATTGCATAAAGTTGCATATTTAAGACTTTTTGGATCCGGGCTCTAGTTATAACAATTATTTTTTTATTACAATAAATCAACATGTTAAGATTTTTCTTTTTCTTTTACATGGTCTTATAGCAGTTCATGGCTCTGAAGATGGCAGTGTCGTTGCCGAAACAAGTCTAATTGCGCATGCTTGTCAGCCAAGCCATATTACTCTGAAAAATAAATGAAAATAATTTTTGAAAAATTGTTTTGTCTTCATTGAATTAACACCTTCTGCAGTCCAAGAATGAATCTACTATTTTAAGTGTATTTCAATTGTTAATTTACTGGACTAAACTAAAAGTTTCTGATAACGAATCAAATCCAATTTATGTGGTAATCTAAAAATGCATGACCATATTAAGTATAACTTATATTTTATTTTCAATTAATTTCACTAATTTAAAGCTTTTTTTTAACATTCACACTTTTTTCTCACTCACACACACATTGACAGTCTTTTCGGCAACTTAGGCCATTTAAGGTGCGCGTCTCGGGGTGCTAATTTTGGGACTTTCCAGCTGCCACAATTTTGAAGCTATCGACCTCAAATTTTTTTTATAATTAAAGCTATTTAAAATATCTACAACTTATAGAAGCCCTTTTTTTGATTTTCAAAAAAAAAAAATTTTTTAAGTTGTTGATAATTAAATTAGTAATCATTGTGTTAAAAAATAATTAATTTTTTGCTTTTAATTAATTAGCTGGAAAGTCTAGAATGAAATGGATCAAGTTGCGTGTATTCTAATGGGGGAACACTAACGCCATCTGGTGCCGCCTCGAGTCAATCGTGGTTTAACGGTTTTCCGAGACGCGCACCTTAAGACTTTAAAGATAACCGTTGTAATGAATATATCTAATGGGGGTTCAGGCATTTCTATTTAAGCCATTTGGTATCCAAATGGCTTAAATAAAATCATCGGACTGACTGGGGTCCAAACCCGCGACGTTTGGTATAGGAGGTAGGAATTTAAAGATTTAAAATTATTATTTTTTTTATATGCCTTCTCGGTTGCTAAGGGTTTATTGCATTTTAAATGAAATATACATGATGGCTACCGGGGGACGTTCAACACTCTGATTTCTCGGGGCAACCACCCGGGCTTGACATTGCTTAACTCAAACGATCCTGGTGGCTGTTGCTTTAATCCGGCAATATTATTATTAATTCATAATTAAATAAATGAATTTTTATGAGACCAGCCTATTTGAATATACCTATAATATTTTTCTCGTTAACATAAAACAAGAAGTATTATTTAAAAAAAAAAAAAAAAAAATGTTTTTCCACACGTCGAGACAAAGGATTAAAAGGGAAGAGAGGGCGAAAGAGAAGTGAAACGGGAGAGAGAGAGAACAGGAGTATGGGGAACATGTTTCAACAAAACAACAACTACAACCCCTACAACAATGACCACTGGAGATGTCACCGTCCGGTTAATTGTTAACAACAGTGTGACAGATAAATCACCAAGCCTGGATATTTGTTTTACGATTAATCCAATCAGACTGTCCCTCTTGCATCGACAAAAAAAGATTCAAATACAAATATTTCCTAAAATAGTCGGAGTCTAAACGTACTTAAAAAAAAACTAGACAATTATATGGAATTTTTCAATGCCGTTTTTTTTTAATGAATTAAATTCATAAGAGATTATTGGGACATCGAGTTATAATTTTTTTAATGACTTATTAAAAAATTATCGTAATTAATTTGTTTGTTATCAAGCAAATACAAAAAAACAATCAGTCCCAAAAATCTTTAATTCTTTTTAAATTTAAAAATGAATTTATTGTTATTATTAATCACATATTAATTAAGAAATTTTTAAAATAAGGTTAGATGATTTATTTAAAAACCAACTGTCAAATTAGTTCAGCATTCTTGCAATAGTTGGCAGGCTAGTCTAACAAATGATATAGTATTAGCATATTTATTATATATTTTGGCCTATATTTATATATTTTTATGCTTTTATAAAAGATACATAATATATAATAATATTTATAAAGTATTTATTGTTAAAAGATCAATGAAAATCAACCAAATGCATTAAATATTATTAGCTACCATGCTGACATCTTTTGGCAAATTTTCTTATTAGGTGTTTTTTTTTTCTTACTTTTTGAAGACATACAACACCCTCTTCCCGGGAAAAACATGCGTTACTTCTACCTCCTGAACCCCCTTAACATCCAATCGAATTATTCACCAGGCTGCCATTCGCGTTCATTTGTTTTATTCCATAATGGAAATTTAAGAGAGGCTTTGGATGTATGGCTCCACTATTCCCTTTAATTTTTATATTTCCTCATAATGCTCTAGTTTATAACCTGGAAAAGGAAGAGAACACTCAAAGAGCTTAAGTTTCAGGCTCCCCGAAAGTTGCATGACCAGCCTAGAGAGAGAGCTTTCCTGATTTATTGGGCAAAGAAGCACCGATGATCTGTCAACGTCTACACTTTGGCGCACTTTACACGCGACTAGTCTAAATAATCTTTCCCTGGATTTTGGATCAGGAGAGAAGGATCATCGCTATGCTCTGACTTGAATAAATCCCCCTGGATCTCCACCTTAGTTGTTTGCTCTTGTTTATTGATGTAGAATACAAATAAACATTAATAACTTTGTAAAAAAGTTTCATCATTCATCCTTTCTAAAGTATATTTCCTTCTAATTCGAATTTGTTTTGTTTATATCTAAATGGAAAAGTGAATTTGCCTTGGAAATTTATTTGTTTCTGTTAGAAGAAAAAAAGAAGTGTTAAATTATGTGAATAGGGGTATCGATTGGATGAAATAGAATCCGGAAACGTTGATAAATAAAATGAGCTGAATCTTAAATCTTTCACCTAAAGGTGAAGTGAATTAGAAAATAAGTTTCCTTGAAATTTAAAGTTTGTTAGAAAAAGAAAAGTGATATGTATAAAAAAACATTACATAGTTACAAATGACTAATGCATGTACATATTCAGATAAAGGATTATCTACGTAAGCAGCCCATAGAGAGGGGGGTCATCTGGCAACCTCGCATTTTTGTTACAAATTAGCCACTAGGCGGCACTGCAGGAGAACAAAAAACATATTTGCTAACCAAAAATCTGACCAAAATAAAAATAAATAAATAAATAATCAGCTTAATCTGTTTTATCAAATTCTGTCAACAAAAAAATATTAACAAATTTTAATAAGTGAAGTATTTCTAGGCCCTCATTGGGGAATAAAAAAGAGAAAAATTTTCATAATATATTTTTCTAGACAAACTATTGAATGAAATGGTACAAAAAATCACAAACAAATTGTAAGTTAATCTACAGTATTTTTTTTTTAATTTAAAATAAATAAATTTACTTACTTTTTGTTTGACGTTTTTCTGCCACTTCAATTCAATCAACTTTTAAATCTATTATTTTTAATATCTATTTAAAATATTTAATATAATATATTATATTTTAATAATGGGTTTATTTAATTAATAAACAAATTAATAATTTAATTTAGGCTAATATTTTAATTTAATATATTAATAAATTTAACAGTAAAAATATATTTAATATATTTATTTAAAATCATATTGAATTTTGACAGATATATTTTGAAAATACGAGGTTATGTTCAAAACCTTATCTGTCAATTATAACATTATGCAAACATCAAAATCTTCACCTCCGATCAGCTCCATCCACACCAATATTCACGTTTTCTATTAATATCTTGAAGTAAAAACCAATTTATAGCGATTAAAAACAGTTTAAACTTTTTTACACACCGTCTATGCTTCAACAAATTTTATTTCGAATTTTTTATATATAATATAAATATACCTGGTAAATTTTTTAAAAATTCTTGACAGGCAGTATGAAAATATAATTTTTTTTTTTAAATAATAACAATAAGATTGATTAATTAAAAAAAAAATATATTCTAAGGGATTATATAGATAGTTGAATAGATAAAATGTCACAATTCTCCTTTTAGGTTACGAATTCAGGCTGAGAGGGACTTAAGTCGCCAAATTTGACTACTTGAGATGTAAGCTCAAAATCAGGACTTAAGTTCGTATTAAATGTTGGTGCAACACTCTAAGTTCAAATGTAAGATGTAAGACGATCTTGAGACTTGAGATATGTTGGTGCAACTGGGCATAAATGGCCTAAGTTGCCGAAAAGACAGTGTGTATGTGAGTGGGAATGAGAAAAAAGTGTGTGTTTAAAAAAAAACTTAATAAAAAAGATAGAACGAAAAAAATTGAAATAGATAAAATTAATTAAATTCAAAACACTAGGTGATATGTTTTAATATAATTATTGGTATAAATAATTTTTTTTTAAATTTATTTACCCGTTTAAGCCATAGGCCATTGGGTTAAAACTGAATACAAAATACAAAATTCATATAAAAATACTTATAAACAAAACAGTACAACAATACAGAGTCTATTTATTTATTGGCTGCTCCTGCCCATAATTATCCATCTATACATCTCACAGCCACTACTTCGAATACAAAACAATATGAATACAAAAGTAATACAAATCAAAACAAAATCAAACACTATAAATACAATACAAAAACAAAAGAATAAAAATACAATAACAAAGCAATATTAACACATTAGTAAAAAAGAAATCACAGATTGATTTTGCAAGTCTTGCAAAAACCAAATATATGGTTTATTAGTTCGTGGCTATTGCATTTATGATATCAGCAAAAGATGGAGGGTCTTGTGGTGTGGGACAATGTGGTTGTCCCGCCTCCAGTCTGGTGATACCAGCTTGGAGGACAGTTCAGGAAGAGGTTTCACCAGACTGGAGGCGGGAAAACCACATTGTCTTTCGCTTATTGTTCGTTCCCCAAAAGATTGTTGAGATCGCGAAATTAGTGTGCTGCCTTCGATCCATAGGCGCAACCAGGGGGGTGGGGGGGATTTTAGGGTTTTAACCCCCCCCCCCAGGAGATAAAAAAATCAAAATAAATATATTACAAATAGAAAAGAAAAAATATAATCATTTCGGTTCCGCAAAAGAGGAAATGTTCCGCTGGCGGCGCATGGAAAAAAATTTGGTTCCGCGGGCGGCACATGGGGAAAAATTTGGTTCCACGGGGCGGCAAAAATTTAGCGTCTCTAAAAAAAAGATAAAATATTTTTACGGACTGGAAAAAATTTCCCTGCAAGGCAAAAAACTTCGGTTCTGCGAAAAAAATTTTTTCACAGAAAAATATTTGAGATCAGCCCCCCCGGAAAACCCCCCAGGAGCAAATCCTGGTTGCGCCACTGCTTCGATCCTTTCTCGTAGAGGTAAAGCGTAATATGACGAATATGAATAAGATTTTCAACATGCATTTTCATCAATTGATCAGGGATGAATATCTTTCTGAAAAAAAAGGTTAATTTTTAACAACAAAAAGCGCTCCAATATAATCGGCGGATAATTATGAATCAGCCCTCGGAGCTTGGTGTAGGGGTTAGCGTGCTAACCTCGTATAACAAAAGTGGCGGGTTCGAACCCCAGGCAGTCCGATGATTTTATTTAAGGCATTTGGATACCAAATGGCTTAAATAGAAATGCCTGGACCTCCATTAGATATATTTAAACATACGAGTATCGTTAAAAGTCTTAAATGACCTAATGTTAAGTTGCCGAAACCACTGTGTGAATCAGAAAAAAGTGTGATGTTTAAAAAAAAAAAAATTATGAATCAACCTAAAACAAATAGTCTATAATCCAAAGAATTCACCGTTGGCACTAATTGAAACATTCTTAAATTCAATTAAATTTTCTAATTATAGTTAAATAAATAACACAAGGTTAAGTGTTAAAAAGATTTTATTTTAGCTTATGCGCATTTTGGTCAACTTCAGAGCAATGATACAATTATGTCAAAATGCGCATAAGCTAAAATAAAATTTTTGAAACTTAACCTTGTGTTATTTATTTATCTATAATTAGATGATAATTTAATTAATTTTCATACAAAATATTACTGTAGTACCATGGTATCCAAATGACTTGAATAAAATCATCGGACTGCCTGGGAATTGAACCCGCGACCCTTGGTATACAAGGTCAGTACGCTAGCAACTACACCAAGGCCCGAGGGCATAAAGAAGGTTGTGAAATGAAAAGACAAAAGGATATTTGAAACAAAAATCCTTTTAGATGTTGAGAAAGTTGCTGGTTCACTTGTCATGGCATGGGCTAATCTTAACGTTCTTACGAAAGCGGCTAATACCCCACGTACATATATTGAAACGTCAATCGAAACTGGATATTTAATGCCGTCTGTTTTTTAAAGATTTTGTGAAACAATAAATCGAAACTCAGTGAATTGCCTGGCTTTATTTAATTTCGTTATCGGCAAAAAGGCAGAAGGTTGCCAATAAACACTCAACTGAGGACTCCTCTTGTTCATGTAGAATAGACATTTTTCATAAATAAAATAAGTTACGATTAGTTGAAGGGAAGAAAAGATACAAGGAGGAAGGAAAACGCTATGAAAGGAGAAGAGAGGGGGTAGCCGGAGTCGTAATTTTATATAATCTCAGTCAGGTGGAATTATTTATTATCTTCTCTTCTCTCTCTCTCTCTTTGTGGTCTATTATATTCTCAGCTAATCCTAGTAGAATTAAGTGAATTATTTTAGACCTCATATCTTCTAGATCATAAATATATAAAAAGAACTTTCTAAATTAAAAAAGCCTGGCGGAATCAATTTTTATCGTAAATTCTTTTTTTATACAGTACATGAGGCCTTTTCTTTTTTAGCCTTTCTTTATTATTTCCGTACTCTGCTCTCTAGTAGACGGGGGCCGTTGAGAGTATATTAATACCCCCCTCCCCCCACACCCTTAAAAAAAGTTTAAATTTCAAATACATATATGGACTCTGTTATGCATTAGTGTGTCAAGCGCCAAAAAAATTAAAAATTGAGTTAAGCACGGAATATTGTTTCAAATGCTATAATTAATAGTATTTTTTATGAAATATGTCCTAAAAAAAATTTATATTTAATGTTACTTGCACAATTGACAAAAAAAATTATATATAATATAATCAAAACAAAAAACTTCTTAACGTTAATTTTCTCAAAACCGGTAGATGGCGCTTGACACACTAATGCGTAACAGGGTCCATATATAGGCCTAGTAGAGCTTCAGAATAATATTTTTGGACGTGGAGAACCCTTACAATGTGAAGAATAGGAGGCAAGTTAGAGTGGCATGCAAGAAAAAGCGGGATAAAAACATAGCGAAAAATTGCTAGTTCTCGGCTCGAATAAGTCCTCTGTCTTAGAGGTATAATTAAATATTTATTAATTCATACAACGGAAAAAATAAGGGTGTGCCGCCGGAAGTCGAACCACGGATCCTCCGATTTGTACTCAGAGGGCCCTCCCTACCACTGGGTGTAAAGGAATTAATAAATATTTAATTGTATAAATTTCGCGGCCCACATACGCGATATATATAATATTCTTAAATATGATATATAATTTCTTATTTATATTACGTAGGAGTGGCTTAAGAAGTGATTTTTGAAAATGTTAATTCCCTCTACAAAAAAAATTGTAATTTTTGCAATTCTTTTTTTTATGAATTTTGGAGCTTGGTAGCGACCCCTAAAAATTAAAAAGTGCAAAAAATCGAAAAATGTAAATTTTGTTTAAATAGTGATAGAAGTGGCTGCAGACTTTGAATAGGCTATGTGAGATTTTGCAGCCAAAGAATTAAATAAAAAAAAAACTCTTTTATTTAAATATTAACCGTCGACGTTTCGATCGAAAAAAACCACGACCTTTCTCAGGGATGATTAATTAATAGAATACAAGTTAACAGTATTATAATTCAATTATCATTAAAATCATCGACTCCCTGGGGTCCGAACTCCGCGACTTTCGGTATAGAAGGTAAGCACGCTACCAACTACACCAAGCCCGAGGGCATTCGTTGGCCGTAGTTCGATCGATGTTCCCAATCCAACTCCTCGGCTAAGTGAGGTTGTTTTGCTATTTAAATGAACAAGAAACTAATGGAGTGAGTGCTTAATATGGTTTGGACAACGCAATTACAAAAACTTAATTCTATTGAGCTTCTTGTAGAAATTATTAGATCGAAAGATTGGGCACAATGTTCAAGAAAATTATTAACATCACTTATATTTAACCAAAAGCTACTTTAAAGGAAAATAATAGGATCAGTAGCATTATGTAAAATTAACTTTCTATTATAGTTTTTGTGTGGCTGGAATTACAGTTGAGTCGGAGTCAAAAAAATTAAAAAAAAACTTGAAGACTCTTAGCATTTTATTAATGCCGTACCATGCAGACGTTTCGACTCCTAATCTAACTCGGATTGGCGAAAATAAATGAAATTAATATCAGCGACACACATTCGATTAAAATTTAATTATTTATCAGATAAAAAAACTTTTTACTTATTTCTTTTCCTTAAATTTTAAATTATTTTTTCCTTAAAGGGAACGGGAGCGAAGTTAGTACGCATGTTTTTCCCGCTAAGATGGCGTAGTGTGTCATAAAATGTATGCCCAAAATATCAAGAACTTCCAAAAAAGTTGTCAAGTAGATGTCAGAATGGAAGCAACACAATATTTAATGCATTTCAAGTTGATTTTCATTGATCTTTTTTTTAACAATAAATACTTTATAAATGTTAATATATATTATGTATGCCCCCGGGTGTGGCGTGGTAGGCGCGCCTAAATCCTATACCAAACGTCGCGGGTTCGGACCCAGGCAGTCCGATGATTTTAGTTAAGCCATTTGGATACCAGATGGCTTAAATAGAAATGCCTGACCCCACAATTGATATATTCTCTACAACGGTTATCGTCAAAGTCTTATATGGCCTAAGTTGCCGAAAAAGACTGTATGAATGTGTGTGTGAGTGCGGAAAAAATACATATATTATGTATCTTTTTATAAAAGCCATAAAAATATATAAATATATGCAAGATATAGGCTAATACTATATCTTCTGTTAGACTAGCCTGCCATCTATTGCAAGAATGCTGAACTAATTTGACAGATGAATTTTAAATAAATCATCTAAATTTATTTTAAAAAATTCCTTAATTAATATGAATTAATAATAACAATAAATTCATTTTTAAGTTTAAAAAATTAAAGATTATTGGGACAGATTGTTTTTTTTTTTGTATTTGCTTGATAACAAAAAAAATTAATTACGATAATTTTTTAATAAGTCATTAAAAAACCTTATAGCTCGATGTCCCAATAATCTCTCTATGAATATTAATTCATCATTTAAAAACCGCATTGAAAATCCCTTTAATAGTTTAGTTTTTTTTTTTAAGTACGTTTAGACGTCGCCCCTGAACCCCCTTAAAGAAAATGTCTAAACTGCGCTGTCTTAAACGCTTATGGGGTATAGAAAACTTTTTTTAATCTATTAATTTCCAATTCAAAAGACTTTAATCATATGATAAATTTTATCAATGAAAATTTATCTTTGAAAAATTCCTATAGAAAGAAATAACGCTTTGTGATATTTAATGAATGAAAATTCATTGATTAACAATTTATTTAAATTATTTCTAAAATGTCCAATATTTAGTGGCCACGTCTGCCTTTGACATGTTTATAATGATATTCAAAATGATTGCGAATAAAAAATTAGAATTGGCAATTAGAACCAGTGAATTGGAAAGCAAAAAGAACATGAGAAAGTGGGCGAGAGGGAGGGAGGAGGGGTGGGGGTGGGGTCTGTAGAATTCAGATTCCTCAATTAAATATGCATATATCTTAAAATATCGTTGGGATATCTAAAATTCCGATTTTTAAAAAAAGGAAGAAATAAAAGTAATAATAACGGAAAGAGTTCCTTTTTATTAAAATAGTTTAAGTGGAATAAAATACTAAAAAGGATTGAAAATTTTATACAAAGAATCATTTGAGATTTTATATGAAATCATTAAAGAGAGAAGCTCGTTTTATTGCTTTTAAAATAAAAATTTAAGTGAAATATATTCCTATTTCATGTAAATTTTTGACAAAAAATAGTCATCCATTTTGGTTTGGGGGAAAGAAATTTTTAACATTTATTTATTTATTGTCATATTTCAATCACAGGGAATCCTTTAAGCCTGCTATTTACTCGAAGGGCGTCCTCAAGAAAAACGCCTCATCATTCCTTAAGGATTTCCTCTACGGAAACCTCGGCATAGACATGTAGGGTTTTCCTCAAGGAAAAATTATATTTTATTATTTGATTGATTGATTTATTTGGAAGCGAAACCTGGACCTCAGGTCATTTTATGAGGGCGCCTGAGAGGCAGTGGCGTAACGTACGCCCCCGCAGACCCCGCGATGCAGGGGGCCCCGGACCTTAGGGGTCCCACGGGCCGGGCCGGACTAAAAAACTGTATCTCCTCATGGCTCCGGTAAAAACGGGAAAATTTAATGAAAATTTGTCTTTGAGAGGGCCCGGGCCCTCAGAGTTCAGGGATATACTGTATTTTAAAAATATTTTTTGTAAGGTCTAATAATGAGGCCCAAAATAAAGGTTGCGGGGGGGGGGGGGGGGCAGTTAAAAAGCGTTACCCCACTGCTGAGAGGACGCTTGTCGGGGTAGAGAAAAACTGACATTAAGGAAAATATTATTGAATATCAATCTGGATTTTTGGACCACAAGGCCGCTACCACACACGATGAGGAATTTCTCAAGGTGTGACTAATCAGGCCGGGCCTTGTGAATATCCCGCTGGTGTATGTCATTCTTAAAGGCACTTAGAGGTCCAAGACCACAGCAATACATTTAACTGTTTGGGTGTCTAAAATTTGGCCCACATTTCCTCGTACGTCCCCAATCAGATGATTGAGCCCCTTTATGTGGTTTTGTTGCACTCTTATAAAGCGCTGCACATTACGCCCATTTATTTATTATTTTCTCCACCATAAATTATTGACCCAACTTTCTTTTCAGGACCAAGCTTCCCTACTAACACAATTTTTAATAAAAAGATTGTTTGAATTAGTCCCAATACTCTATTACAATTCAAACTAATAGAATAAGAGGATAAAAGGGATAGAAAAATAAATAAATAAAGTGTTAAGAAATAGAATCAAAAAGAAATTTTTTTATAAACATGGGAAAAAAAATTAGCGGTAAAATATCTCTCTCCGGAAGATTTAACGCCTAGCGAAATTAAAAGTGAGCTTGACGGGACTTTTAGTAGGGCTGTCCATTCGTTTCCAACAGTTAATGGGCTGGCTCTATTTAAACCATTGTGAAACAACATGTGAGGATGCACTCTGTTTTGTCGTTCGCAGGAAATATAGTGTAGTTTATAAATGAGAATGAGCAATCCTCAGATAGACGAGCGAGTTCATTATCTATCCATTTATTAACAAAAAATTTACATTAAGAAAAAGATTTTTAAAACATATTCTCCTGAGTGGCTGAAAGAGAGGCCTCAGGCTTAGGTGATAATTTTTGAAGGGAAAAAGGAATTTTATAGATTTCATTTATATATATAAAAACCTGAAATTTCATTAAAGTATTTTATTCATTTTTCCATTAAAGACTCAATCAGCAGCTATGCTTATATATTTAACAATTTTATGCATTTTATGCGCGTCTCGGGGGTGCTAATTTTGGGACTCTTCCAGCGGCCACAATTTTGAAGCTCTCAACCTCAATTTTTTTTTAAATTAAAGCTATTTAAAATATTTAAGAATAATAGAAGCCCTTTTTTTGATTTTCGAAAAATAAAATTTTTTTTTAGATTAATCGCATTAACTAAAAGACATTTTAAAAAAAGGAGCCCTTATAAGCTGTAGATAATTAAATTAATAACTATTGTGTTAAAAAATAAATAATTTTTGGCTTTTAATTTAATTAAATGGAAGGCTCTAGAATGAAATGGAAAAAGTTCCGTGTATTCCAATGGGGGAACACTAACGCCATCTCTTGCCGCCTCGAGTCAATCGTGTTTTAACGGTTTTCCGAGACGCTAAATCTTAAAGCCAATTTTTCATTTTTTGTGCAAAAATTCACATTTTAAATAAGAATTTTAAAAAAATCTGGTGTGGCTTTATGGTCGCACAACACACAACTTTGTCTTACCTTCGGTATCGGAAGCTGTGTTCTGTGCTTGTCATATTTTTGAGTCGACATGTATTAGAATTCAAGACGTAAAATTTATAAGTATGAGAAAATATTTATAATTCTGTTACCATTTCTCCTCTTTCCTATGAAGTACAGTACAAGATTAAATGTGCATCAAACAATTTTGAGGACAAAATGAGAATATTCATTTTAAATAGCATCTAAAAAATAATTGATTTTTGATTTTTAATCAAAAATCGTTGGAGCGAATTTTGAGAAAATCGAAAAAACTGAAAAAGTACATTAGTAAAAGTGATAGTATTTTTTGGCTGATCTTGTTCTAAAGGTTATTTTCACGCTCCAAGGGGGTGTCTAACTTAAATATAAAATTTCAGCCTCATGTAGTTCAATACCTTCATGCTTAAAATTGTACACAACAGACACACACACATACACACACACACAAATATATTATCAAGAGAAAAGATATTGGACAATATGGCGGCTACCTGCCATAAGGCTCAAATGCCAGCCGCCATCTTGTACAACATCTTTTTCTCTGCATGATACACACAGACACAGACTAGTAATTA
>JAKCPI010020435.1:0-14143 GCA_023213315.1 Euborellia annulipes | reverse complement strand
ATTCACACACACTCACACTTAATATACCTGCGTATATAAAAATATACCAGTATTATAGGCCTATTTATTATGGTGTGAAATGTTCTAATTGTTCATATAATATTTATAGAAAACAAAGAAAGAGAGAGAGAGGGGATAGAGGATAAATCATTTTGCTGAGGTGTGTGTATCTATGTCTTTGTGTGTGAGTTTAAGGTGTGGAGGCAACCAATTTTCTCTCTTTGGGTGTTAAGGAAGTCAAGGCGATGGCGTTGACCGATGGCCGCTGTCCCAGATGATGCATTCGTCCTCCCGAAGGCAATACTTCATCTCAGCTAGAGCAAGATAGGCGGCCTCATGGTCCCTTGGGGAATCCCCACCCATGGATCTCCCTTGCTGTCATTCTGACTTGCTTGTTTGATTTAATTACCACACACAAGCTGTCTTGTCCAGTTCTTGGAGGAAATTGCACCTCTCCGTCTTCTACAGCACCCCAAATACTCTTTAATTAATTAAGTTCTTGTTTTGGGCTACATAATTAATTCCACTTATTATTTAATTTATATTTTTACTTTCTCTTACCTCTATATATATGTTAATATATAAAGTATTGGTTTCATGTCAAAAATTCGATGTCGAGATTTTGATGACGTTTTGAGGTCCCCTGAGTCCAAAAATTGGGTTTCGCAACATGGTCTGTCTGTGGGTGGGTGTTCAACTTTAAGCATGAAGGAATTGAGCTAGGAGGTTGAAATTTTATATTTAAGTTTTGTACCCTCCTGGACAGTGAAAATAAGCTTTTAAATAAAATCTGCCAAAAAGTACTAATACTTTACTGATGTACTTTTTCAGTTTTTTTAGATTTTCTCAAAATTCGATCCAACGATTTTGATTAAAATTATATAAATCAATTATTTTTTAGATGCTCTTTCAAATGTATATTCTCATTTTGCCATTGAATTCTTCTGAAGACCATAGGGGAGATAAGAGAAATGGTTGCCATGGTAACAAAATATAAATATTTTCCCATACTTATAAATTTTACATCTGAATTCATATGTTCCGTACTGTCGGGAACTAAATATATGTCGACACAAAAAATCTGGTGTGACAAGCACAGAACACAACTTTTGATTAACGAAGGTAAGAGAAAGTTGTGTTCTGTGCGCCAGTCACACCAGATTTTTTTTTAAACATTCACACTTGTTTCCCATTCACACAGACTTTTCGGCAACTTAGGCCATATAAGACTTTATACGATAACCCGTTATTAATGAGGGTCCAGGCATTCTTTTTTAAGCCATAGAATTCAAGATGTAAAATTTATAAACATAGGAAAACATTTATATTTTGTTACCATGGCAACCATTTTGTAAAAAAAAGAAGACAATTTCTACATAATTTTCAATATTTTAAGACGTTATCTACAAAATTTTAGATGCTAAACATCCTCAAAGTTGAACTCTCTAATAAGATAATCTAAAAACCCTCTTATGAACATTAGAGAGATATATTTTTTTTTTTAATCTGAAATTTCAAACATTTGTAAAAGTTCTCTTTTCTTTTCCAACTGATTAAAACTTGTTTTCAAGTTTATTTGAAACTCGAATAGGCGGCAGGCGTATGGTATGAGAAGGATAGCAACGAGAGGAGAGGGTGGAGGTGGGAAATATATTAAATCCCCTTCAAGTATTGATACATGTATAATCTCTTTCCTCTTCTAAATGATTATTTCAAATATAAATATTCAACAACTGACGCTGCGCCGTCACTGTTAAGTGTATTAGAAAGCAACAGAAACTTTGTCCAAGATTGTGGTTAATTAACTAGAATATTGTATTCGCAATGATTTAATTATAAACAAAATACATGTTGTTGTTGTTTGAAGAGATATTAGCAATTCAAAAAAAAATACATTAGAGAGGAGTGGAATATCAAATTTATTTATAGAGTACGATCATTCTGAGATATTTCCATCATGAAATAAATTCAGGGCTGGACATTACAGAATGCTCGACTATTTTGACGGTTTTTTAATTACAAATCATCTAAACTTACTTTAAATTTTCTTAATTAATATTTGATTAATAATAATAATAATAATACATTCATTTTTAAATTTAAAAAAAAAATTCAAAATTATAACTGGATATGGCTGATGTGTATTAAAAATTTTGTTTTTTTGTGTTGGCTGCCTATTCATCATCCCTTGAATAAAAAAATTCAAAATTATTGTAACAGTTTGTTTTTGTGTATTTTATTGATTATAAAAAAATTAATTTCCATAATTTTTACTTTCATTTTTTGTTGTAAAATGTTGTTGATATAATGTATTTTTGATATCTATGTTTTTATATACGGTAAGGTATTTTTTGTAAAGAGGTTTTTTACATAATGTATGTTTTGTAATGTACGTATTTTTTAAAGATTGTAGTTTTATAAAGTATTGCATACAGGGGACTGACTGGATGGCGAAGGCCGCAAGCCAAAAAATAAAGAAAAAAAAAAATGTTTACTTTCTCTTACCATATATATTTATAAGACATTAAAACAATTATAACTTTCTGTTACAATAATCCCTTAAGAATTTAATTCATTAAAAAAAAAATCTCATTGAAAAATTCCTTATAATTAGGGTTTTTGGCTATATTTTCAAAAACCGAATTGGGTTTTCCCCGAAAAAAAAAATGGGTATAAGAGACTTTGCAGCCAAGGAATTAAATAAAAAACTTTTATCGTAGATATCGTCGACGTTTCGGTCGCAAATCACGACCTTCCTCAGGACGATTATTTGTTAGAATACAAGGTTGAAACTATTATTATTTTTTATTTAATTCCTTGGCTGTAAAGTCTCCTATACCCAATTCAAAGTCTACAGCTACTTCTCATCACTAAAAATTATAAATTATTTATATTTTTTGTTCCATTTTTTTTTCCTATACCTACATAATAATTCTTATATAATAATAGCGGAGTGTCTGTCTGTCCGTCTGTCACGCTCTGTTTGACCAATTTCCCTTTGGAATGTTGAAACTTTTTAAAATCGGGTTTCCGTTTTGTAAAAAACCGAAAAACCGGTTTTTTCCCAAACCATACTTATAATAGACTAGTTTTTATTAAAGTACCTTCACACGGCCATTCCTTCTCCCCTTTTAAGCGTACTCAATAAATAAATACCCTCGACAAATTCACCTAAATTCTCTACTTTTATTTTGTTCTAATATGAAGAATTCTCTTGGCTTATAGTGGCTCTATGAAAAAAATTACAGGAGGGTGGTGGAGATTATCATCAATCTTTTTTTTTTTCTTCATAAAAAAAAACTCTTCTTTAAGAGGAAGGAGTTTATATTTCCACTTAGCAAAATAGGTTCAAAGCAATTTCATAAAAGATTTAAATAAAAAAAAAAAAAAAAAAAAAACATTTCATTTTTTTCCCCCAAATGTATAAATAAACGCAGTTAAATATATATATGGCTTGAACAATGTTAGATATAGGTTTTTTTTTTTTTTAAAGAACTTTTATTGGGCCATTCTTAATGTGCAGGTGGGACACAAATGGCGGGTCCTTTAAGAAGACAAATGCGCGCCCACTGAAGAGGCGCGCCCGCAAAATTAAAATAACAAATTGACCAATTAGAGGGAAGAGACAGCAGCTGGGAAATTAGACCACAAAAACATATTATAATTATTAATAACACTTTACACACCCCATTTATAAAATTTTAAATTTAATAAATAGTTATTGAATAAATATAAAATAATTTAATCTGGGAGTGTAAAAAAATAACGCCCTGAAGTCTTCAATTTTGTGTCCAAAATATTAGATAAAGACGTCAATTTATCAGGGGTGTACCGACGGGGGGCGGAGGTTAAGGGGGGTCAGGAGCGACGTCTAAACGCACTTAAAAAAAAAAAACTAGACTATTAAAAGGAATTTTTCAATGCGGTTTTTTTTTAAATGAATTAAATTCATAAGAGATTATTGGAACATCGAGCTATAATTATTTTAATGACTTATTAAAAAATTATCGTAATTAATTTTTGTGTTATCAAGCAAATACAAAAATACAATCTGTTCCAATAATCTAATTTTTTTTAAATTTAAAAATGAATTTATTGTTATTATTAATCACATATTAATTAAGAAATTTTTAAAATAAGCTTAGATGATTTATTTAAAAATCAAATGTCAAATTAGTTCAGCATTCTTGCAATAGATGGCAGGCTAGTCTAACAGACGATCGCCAAATGGCCTATATCTGGCCTATATTTATATATTTTTATGCTTTTATAAAAGATACATAATATATAATAACATTTATAAAGTATTTATTGTTAAAAGATCAATGAAAATCAACCAAATGCATTAAATATTATTAGCTACCATTCTGGGGGCTCGCTGGTGTAGTGAGCTAGGGTGTCAGCTTCTGCAAAGAAGATCCCTGTTCAAATCCTTGGCGTGCGGGATTTTTCATTAAATAAAAATATTTATTTAATGTAAACAAATCCTCAAGCAGGCACTGGATTGGAATATAGGATCTCACCACAATAGCCCCCAGGCAACTCCACGAGGAGAGGGAGTTGCTGTGACATCCCGTCCTGTGGAAGGGACGTAAAGAAGATTCCCTCTCAGTGATGCATTCTTCGAAAGGAGTAGGCTACACGCCGGTGCTGAGGGAGTCCCTCCTCAACTAGGACATCCTCCATAGCATAGAAGAGGTTGGATATAAGGAGCCGGTTGGAACCAGAAATAAGGATTAGTTCACTAGCTAGAGACGAACGCAGGAGGAGCTAGAGATAGGAAACGATGTAACTTCACGGGGTGCCGGTAGATGGCTACGGCCAGAGGCCGGTTGGGTTTGAGGTGTGTGTCTCCGTACACGTAAGCACCTCGGGTAAATAAACGGGGATCCCGATAGGAATTTCAAAAATAAAAAAAAAAAAAATTAGCTACCATTCTGACATCTCTTGGCAAATTTTTGAATTACTTGATTTTTTGGGCATACTTTTTATGACACACAACGCCCTCTTATCGGGAAAAACATGCGTAACCACTTCGCTCCCGTTGTCCCTTAAGATGTATGAAGCGATATGCTGGTATCCACACACCTGGGCTGTTTAGGCCTATTAATACTCAAAAATTTTTTTGAATGCTATATGAATCTTGTTTCGTTTGAGAGTAAAGCATAGTAGAATGAAACGTTGATTGACTACCTCTTGTTTATCGACACATATTAAATGCTAAATCGTCAAGATTTCAGTTCTTGTTTAATTGCCTTTTTTTTATTTTGAGTATTAATTTCCTTTTGGGCTTTTTTTTTTAAATTCCTTTTGATACAGAAGAGAGCTAGGTAGGGTAGCTTATCTTTAAATTACTTTTGTAAACTCGTGTGCGAAATGGCAATAATTCAACCTAGCGAAAGAAAGAACGCAGATTGGAGTCCAATATCAAACCATCTCTAAAGGTTGAAATGTCCTCGGGGCCTTAGCATGGTATACTACCATCGATCGAAACCGTTAACGAGAATTAATATTCTTTGAAATTACAATTCTGGGAAATTCATCTCTTGCTTTTTTTTTCTACATTATTTTTTTTAATTGTGTGTGGTGAGTTACCCAATAAGCAACTCCCCTTCGTTCAGTAGCACATGGCCTCAATGACCCTTTCTTGGGGGTAAGTTACCCTTTGACCCGTTCCCCACTAGGGCTGATGGCCATTAACAACAAATCCACTTTAGAGCAAAGTTTGTGAGTTCCCTCGAAGCTAGGAAAAGAAAAAGAAATGGAAAGGAAGAGGGAACAAGGAGTGATTACTCGCATCTTCGACAAATTAATCATTTTTGTGGAAAAATATATCACACCAATTTGTTTTTTTTTTAACAAAAACAAATGGTTTGTAATCTAAGAATAAAATGCAGATTTTTGGATAACTGGGAACAATTCAATCAGACATTTTGGATAATAATCGAACGAAAACCTAAACATAAATAATCCAAAGGGCTAATTAGTCACACCACATTTTTTTTGGGGTTTATATTGTTGACTGAAATTTTTTTCTAAGAAATAAGAGATGAAAATGAAGTGAAACTTCATTACGCATGGCAGAACAAGTTCGATACAGGTCCTTCGGAAGCTTTACAAAACGTTGAATCTCCTACAGATCTTATGCCACTGGGAGCTATCACGCTCAATGGGGGAATAATAAATAGTAAAAAGGTGACTAGACTCAACACATTTATACTCTAAAAATCAGTTAATAACACAAACATTCATTGGAATCTATAGAAATTTTTTTCGGGGGGGGGGGGGGGGGCTGAACTCAAAAATTTTTCTGCGGAAAATTTTTTTAAAGAAATTAGATTTTTTCCGCCCCGTCCTGCGAAAAATTTTGTTTTTGTGGAACCAAAGTTTTCCACCCTGCGGAAAAAATTTTTTCCCCTCCGTGGAATTCCTTTTACCTTTTATTAGAGACACGAAAGCGCGGAAAATTTTTGCTTTTACTGAACCAAAGTTTTTCACCCTACGGGAAAAAATTTTTCCAAGGAGCTATATTTTTGCGGGGGCGATCAAACATTTCGGGGGGGGCAGGGGCGGATTAAAGGGGGGGCGATCCCCCCCTCCCCAAGAAGAAATTCAAACAGTTGTAAAAACTAGTAATCTAAAGAAATTATGATTTCCGCTCTTTAATTTCAATTGAATTTGTTACCAATCAATTTAAATAAATCGGAAAGGGGTCTAAATGGCCATAGATTCCCACAAAGTCCTTAAATAAAAAAAAAAAAAAAAAAAAAAAAAAAAAAAAAAAAAAAACGCCCTTCCTCCCGACAAAATTGCATTAATCCGCCACTGGGGGGGGGGGGCTCGGCCCGCCCTCTTATATCCCTGACGCCGCCTGATGGGACCATCTCTCAAGTACAGTGAGCGCCACAATTAAGTCCCCATCTGATAGCTTTAGCCTTAAGTATATGGTAAATAGTGAAATAATTTTAAATTCGAAAACGTAAAATCTGGTACAGATGATTTTTTATTTTACCTTTTCAAATTTAAAATTATTTCAGCTATTTACCATATACTTAAGGCTAAAGCCAGTGGCGTATTCAGGGGGGGGCCCCCAAAGCCTTCTCCAAAACAAAAAAATACCTATTGTTTTCCCTAATGATTTTTTTTTAAATAATTATTTTATTAACTCTCATAAATTCTAAAATCTAAAAAAAAACTCATAAATAATTGAAAAAATCTCTAATATTTACGAATTTTGTATTAAAATTATTTTTTATTTCAAGAAAAAAATTTTTTATTTTATTTGTTTTTATTTCTCTTTAAAATTTGTCCACTTTAAGTTTCTTGGAGAAGGGGGTCTGCCAAATCCTGGCTACGCTACTGGCTAATGCTATCTGGTGGGGACTTAATTGTGGCGCTCACTGTACCATCATACCGGGGTGAACGTGTTAATCTCTCAAGAACAATTAAATCCTGGCCATTCATTCTATCATAGGCTACTAATTAGTAAGAAGTAGATAGTATAGATTTTTTTACATGTATTAGTAAGAAGATATTTGATTTTATTCTTAAAAAATCACTTTATTCCGCAGAAGGAATTAACAAATTTTACATTCTTTAAGTACAAAACGTCATTTATTCCTTGGGCATGTCTCTTTCCTTTTGTTTATTTTTATTTAGCAAATAAAGAAGACAGATAAAAGCAGCCAACATTTATGAGGCTCGTTTTGATGTGCGTGATGAATAATTGAGATTGAGGGTCATCAAAAGCGCGGATTAACGCCCGAAAGAAAGCGGCAGGCGAACGCACGTGTATGAATCTCGAGCAGTAAAATTAATGTCAAGATACCAGGGGCATTTATATTAATGTAAACTCATAATAAATATTTTACAAGCACACAAAAGGAGAAGGGGGAGGGGGGAGGGGGGATGCTTATGTGAAAGAGATGTTTGTGAATTTCAAATGCCTTTATTTGCAATTCGGACCCACAACAAGAGGGGGGGATCGCGTAAATTCGTTTAAGCAAAGTCGCATATAAAACATAAAATTCATCTACTTATAAATAAATAATAGGGAGAAAATGTCTTCTTCAAGGTCCAAATTATATTTTAGATTATATACGTATATCTGTACAAAAGGCGAGCGAGCGCCCTTGCATACAGATATGTGGATTTTGTTATTTCTCTGAGAATAACACAAGATTACAACAAGCGTACAAATAAAAATAATAAAACAAAAGACGAGCTTGTTTTTCACAATTCCAAACAAACCGTAAATTTTGTAATAAAAGAAAAAAAATTTATTAAGGTCCAAAGAAAATGAAAAATTGCTTAGATATTATTTAAAATGAACTGAATATGTAGGGGAATCAAAATATGTGACCAGGGCATGCTGGGTTAGGTGGGGGGGGGGAGGGCAGGGCATCCCCACCCCCACAAAGTTTTGGAAGAAAATAGTGAATTCTGAGCTTAGCACCTAAATACAAACAAACTCACACTCTCTCTTTATAAATAAGTAAAGTATAGAAGATGATCCATCTTCTATAGATAAATAAGAGAAAGTAAAAAATCTGGTGTGACTGGTCGCACAGTACACAACTTTCTCTTACTTTCGGTAATCGAAAGTTGTGTTCTGTGCTTGACACACCAGATTTTTCGTGTCGACATATATTTAGTTTCCGCCGGTATATTAGACCTTATCCCTATTTATTTCAAATGATTTGTAGTCAAATCAAATGAAATAAATTTTTCTCGCTTGGGACGAGAAGCGAACCCGGGACTCCGGTGCGAGAAGCTAATGTCTTCTCACTAAGCCACGGCCCCCGCCCAACCTTGGTATCAGGACCTCAATAATCTCAATAGGCAAATCATATCGTTTTTCAATAGACTTAGAATCAACCATACTCTGTCACCAGCACACCTTTTCCGCTTCAAAATGATTCAATCTCCACAATGCTCCTGTTCATTTCCCATAGCTGATACAGAACATCTAATACTATTTTGTCCCAATTTTGCCAAAGAGCGAAGAAAATTGGTTAATTCGCTCCACATTCATTTTCAGGACCCCCTTACACTCCCTAAAATTTTAAAAACTAAAGATGAGAAAGTTATAGAAAATCTATTTTCATTTTGTAAATCAAATAAAATAATCCTCTATAAGTAGGTATGCTCTCTTTATAAGTCTATGTAAAATGTTTTGTAATTAAATATTGTTACAAATTAGCCTATATGGGAAATCAAAATAATTGTAAGCCGTATGTATTTGTAGGATGAATTGTTAAAGTTAAGAAAAAAACTGTATTTAAACATTGAATGTAAGAAAAAACAAAAAAAAACAAAAAAACATTGTAATTGTTCAAATATGTTGTGAAGGTGAAATGACCCTTGTAGTCTAAAGCCTAATAAATAAAAAAAAAAAAAAAAAAAAAAAAAAAAAAAAAAAAAAAACTAAGCCACGGCTCCCGGGCAAAGATGTAAAATTTATAAGTATGGGAAGGCCCCCGGGTTTGGCGTAGTAAGTAGCGCGCCTACCTCCTATACCAAACGTCGCGGGTTCGGACCCAGGCAGTCCGATGATTTTATTTAAGCCATTTGGATACCAGATGGCTTAAATAGAAATGCCTGACCCCACAATAGATATATTCTCTACAACGGTTATCGTCAAAAGTCTTAAATGGCCCGAGTTGCCGAAAAGACTGCATGAATGTGTGTGTGAATGTGAGTGTGAATGAGAAAAAGTGTGAATGTTTTTTACTTAAAAAAAAAAAAAAAAAGTATGGGAAAATATTTATATTTTGTCACCATGGCAACCATTTCTCCTATCTTTTCTGTGGAGTGCAAGAGTAAAGTGGTCTTCAGAAGATTTCAATGGCAAAATCAGTGGCGTAACGTACGCCCCCGCAGATCCCGCGATGCGGGGGGGCCTCGGACCCGGGGGCCCTCGGGCCGGGCCGGGCTAGATAACTGTAGCTCCGATAAAAACGGAAAAATTTAGATAAAAAAAAATAATGAAAATTTCTCTTTGATAGGGCTCGGGGTCCTCAGCGTTCAGGGATATACGGTATTTTAAAAATATTTTTTCTATGGTCTAATAATGGGGCCCGAAATAAAATTTGCGGGGGGGGTCCTACTAAAAAACGTTACGCTACTGGGCAAAATGAGAATATACATTTTAAAGAGCATCTAAAAAATAATTGATTTATGAATTTTAAAAAAAAATCGTTGGAGCGAATTTTGAAAAAATCGAAAAAAACTGAAAAACTACACCAGTAAAGTACTAGTACTTTTTGGCCGATTTTGATTAAAAGCTTATTTTCACGCTCCGGGCAGATGTCTAACTTAAGTATAAAATTTAAACCTCCTAGCTCAATTCCTTCATGCTTAAAATTGAACACATAACCACACATACACACACACACAGACAGACCATGTCACGAAAACCACTTTTTGGATTCAGGGGACCTCAAAACGTGAAGATCCATTAAAATCTCGACATCGAATTTTTGACATGAATCCAATACTTTCTCTCTATATATATATTACATATATACATAGGTAAGAGAAAGTAAAAATCTAATTAAAAGTAACGAATAGGAGTCTCTGAGCCGTGGCACTGTGGTAATAAACTCACCTTTTATTCTAGGAGTTATAGTTTCGCTTCACGCTTGAATAATGAAAGTTAAAATTCCCTTTCATTTTTATTTAGAACATTCGAAAGTGATTTATAAATATTGGGAAAAAATGACTTTGAGGGCGAAAATTTCAAAACCATTTAGATAGAAATATATAGGCCTATAATATAAAAGACTACTCCAGGACTTGGAGAAAAAAAATGAAAGTTTATAAATTTTATATATTTTTATTAACTCAATGAAGTGCAATGAATAGTGTACAATTCCCTGTATTATCATAAATTAACAATAAAATACATAACATGTAGAATATATATCATATATATTGAGACTAGATTCTAAATTTATAAATATTTAAGAGATAAAATTTTTCTTGTCTTACTCTATTTTATTTTTTTTTTTTTTATAAAGGCTTTACATCACAATCGCAGGGGGGAGGCGGGAGGAGGCAGGGGGCCCCTCTTCTGTGGCTAGTCCTAAAAAAAAAAAAAAAAATATATTTTTCATTTTTCCATTTTAAATTTTTTTTTAACAATTCAATAACTAAATTAAATTAAAATAT
Source organism: Euborellia annulipes (assembly GCA_023213315.1). Classification (NCBI taxonomy): domain Eukaryota; kingdom Metazoa; phylum Arthropoda; class Insecta; order Dermaptera; family Anisolabididae; genus Euborellia; species Euborellia annulipes. The sequence continues at coordinate 2,971 of JAKCPI010020435.1, read as the reverse complement.
TTTATTTAAAAAAAAAAAATAAATACTATTTAAAAATAATATTAACAAAACCCCCTCCTCCCCCACGAGAAGGGGGCGCCCCCCTAACAAGAAGACTGGCTACGCCCATGATCACAATACTCATCAGTCGTTAAGCAGTTAATAATAAATATATTCAATAGGCAATTATTATTATTAAAAAATATTTGTTTTATAAAATTTGTCTTTTTGTAGATTTATAAAGGTGGCTCCACACGTAACTGCAAACTTGACAAGCATGCACGTTCAATCTTTTTTGTACAAGCAAACTGTAGCGTCTTTAGGGGAATTTTGAACAAGCATTTTAATTGGGCAAGCCGCTTGATGCTCAATTGAATTTTAATCATACACAAGCATATTTGCGCAAGCCAAACTCTCCGCCATTTTATAGATGTCTTGACATTTGATATTTATTTAATAGAGATTAATTCATTTAAAATTTCAATTTAAATATTTATTGTGTCTCTATTTAAAGAAAGTGAGTATTTCATGTTATTTTCGAATAAATTTGTAAATAAGTTTGACATTTTTAGGTTAATTTTCGCCTTAAGGTATTGCTTGCACAAGCATGCTTGTGCCATAAAGTGCTTCTACAAAAAGATTGCACATGTATGCTTGTCAAGTTTGCAATTACGGGTGTAGCCGCCTTAAAATAACATATTATAATTAATTAATGCAAAAATCAATTTATCATTTTTTTTTATAACAAAATAAAATGGAATAGTAAATAACACGGTGGATAGCTCCAGATGGGCGTGTTTGCATTATTTTCAGCAACTTCAAACAATTAAAAAAAAAAACAACCCCGAAATAAAATTTTATAATTAAAACAAAACAAAATAAATAGGTATATGAATTTAATAGAAATAAATTGGCAGAGGAAGCAGTCAAAAATAAATCTCTGAATGCTCATTCAATAATCCGGGAACGTTTCGGTCCCTTTTTTTAACAACCACGATCAATCCATTAATTGAATATAAGTTGCTCAGAGTTAGTCATATGAACAATGGGATTTACATATAGTTGTTTATAATTAATATATATTCTCGGTCAACTATGAGAATATTGGTGGTTTCATTCATGAACGAGTGAATTGAACTGAGCTGAAGCGATAACAAGGCCTCTAGGGATTAGAAACAATAACAAGCCATCTAGCAATAAGGCTTTACAAAATAAAAAAGAGAAGAAATTTTAATACTAGAGCTAATTATTTGAATAATACGAAACTTAGTTGTTTTCGTATCTAATTCTATTTTTTTATCCCCCTAAAATTAATATGAATGAATGATAGATATTTAAGAAACAAAAAGCGCACTTAATGCGTGAGCTGCTCTTGTTCTAACAAGATTATCTTCATCTCGGAGTAGCAGGAAGAGTTTAGGACAGACGGACTCCACGGAGACGCGATTATTGTCTTTGGAAGGGGTCAGATGACTACTCAGGACACCTGAAAAAATAATTATAAATTAATAATTAAATTGTTTTTGATGCCTGTAGATTTTGGAATCAAGAAAAGTAAGATTTAGCCAAGAGGAAAGAAATAAACAACTTTCAAAATTTTTACAAATTGTAAATATTATAATAATTTAATAATAATATTTTGTGTACCATCTATGTTAAAAAATCAAATTCAAAAAACTTATTGTAACATCATGCTTTTTAAGTAAACACTTGCTTTGATGATTGTGTCTAACTTCATGGAAATGAGTGTAGATGGCGTGAAAAATAATTAATACAAAATGTGGTTTATAATTAAAAACTTGCATATTAATAATAAATAAAAGTATTTTATTTATTTAATTCCTTTAGCTGAATCCTTGTCTTTTTAATTATAATCAATATATTTGATAAATTGGGCTGCTGGTTATATCGTAATTTATATATATAAATAATTATAAACTAAAATTAAAATTATTAAATATGACATGTGCAGAATAATATAACGCTGGCTTGAAGCCTTTATAGGATTAAAATCCGATCGGCAAGAAATTTTAAAAGAATCCAATATATTATTTTCTTTAGAAAGTGAGTGAACTGACCCACAAGCATAGCTGCATCCGCCCTGACGGTAGGCCAATGGCTCTTCAGAAAAGTGAGACTGTGCAGGATAAGACTCGGTACTAGATCAGGTATCTCGTCCGCCTGGAAAAGTCAAATGCATATTGTTAGATTTATATAACAGCGTAGTAGAGGGGAAATCTTTAAGATTAAGTTTTTTTTTTTATGTTTAAATTCTATTATAACATTTTTTTTTTCTTCCAAAGTGTTTTTACCATTTCTTTTCCACAAAAATAAAAGTGATGTATAAATATTGGGAAGCCGGTTGAATATTTTTAAAAAATCCAGAACCTTTTCTAAAATTAAAGTTACTCGAAAGAGAGTCACTTCTTTATTTAAAAGAGTAAATTTAGGATTTAAATTGAGGGAAAATGAGGGTGTTTTTTTTTTTTTTTTTTTGTCTTTTTAAATCATGAAACACTTACTATAAGTTTGCATAAGTCACTAATAAATTCTGGATAGAAAAGTACAGCATCATCGATGAGGTGTTCGAGGAGGAGATTTTTCATTCGTGGGGCATCCTTCAAAAGATTAGCCACCTGCAAATGATTAAAATAAATTCACTGATTCTATTACAAAGAAAATTTAAAATCAAATAACCAGACTTAATCCATTTTCCTATGAACTCACAGAAATAAATTGATGTTTGAAGGGTAGACAACCCATATTACCAACTAATTAATTTTTCGAAATTTTTAGTTATTGAATATTTAATTGAAACTATTGCAGATAATCAAAATATGCAATAATATACAGGCGTTCCATTTAAAAAGGCAACTTTGATATGGACCACCCTGTATATGAGGTACATCTAAAGGCCCCTTATTATGCACCATCGAGAAACTTTAAAATGTCGGCTAATAAGCCCATGATCTTCCGTCCACGCACTAGTGGC
>JAKCPI010020434.1:0-12477 GCA_023213315.1 Euborellia annulipes | reverse complement strand
AAATGTTCTAATTGTTCATATAATATTTATAGAAAACAAAGAAAGAGAGAGAGAGGGGATAGAGGATAAATCATTTTGCTGAGGTGTGTATATCTGTCTTTGTGTGTGAGTTTAAGGTGTGGAGGCAACCAATTTTCTCTCTTTGGGTGTTAAGGAAGTCAAGGCGATGGCGTTGACCGATGGCCGCTGTCCCAGATGATGCATTCGTCCTCCCGAAGGCAATACTTCATCTCAGCTAGAGCAAGATAGGCGGCTTCATGGTCCCTTGGGGAATCCCCACCCATGGATCTCCCTTCCTGTCATTCTGACACCTTGCTTGTTTGATTTAATTACCACACACAAGCTGTCTTGTCCAGTTCTTGGAGGAAATTGCACCTCTCCGTCTTCTACAGCACCCCAAATACTCTTTAATTAATTAAGTTCTTGTTTTGGGCTACATAATTAATTCCACTTATTATTATATATTTTTACTTTCTCTTACCTCTATATTTATGTTAATATATAAAGTATTGGTTTCATGTCAAAAATTCGATGTCGAGATTTTGATGACGTTTTGAGGTCCCCTGAGTCCAAAAATTGGGTTTCGCAACATGGTCTGTCTGTGGGTGGGTGTTCAATTTTAAGCATGAAGGAATTGAGCTAGGAGGTTGAAATTTTATATTTAAGTTTTGTACCCTCCTGGACAGTGAAAATAAGCTTTTAAATAAAATCGGCCAAAAAGTACTAATACTTTACTGATGTACTTTTTCAGTTTTTTTAGATTTTCTCAAAATTCGATCCAACGATTTTGATTAAAATTCAAAAATCAATTATTATTTAGATGCTCTTTCAAATGTATATTCTCATTTTGCCATTGAAATCATCTGAAGACCATAGGGGAGATAAGAGAAATGGTTGCCATGGTAACAAAATATAAATATTTTCCCATACTTATAAATTTTACATCTGAATTCATATGTTCCGTACTGTCGGGAACTAAATATATGTCGACACAAAAAATCTGGTGTGACAAGCACAGAACACAACTTTCGATTAACGAAGGTAAGAGAAAGTTGTGTGCTGTGCGCCAGTCACACCAGATTTTTTTTAAACATTCACACTTGTTTCCCATTCACAGAGACTTTTCGGCAACTTAGGCCATATAAGACTTTATACGATAACCCGTTATTAATGAGGGTCCAGGCATTCTTTTTTAAGCCATAGAATTCAAGATGTAAAATTTATAAACATAGGAAAACATTTATATTTTGTTACCATGGCAACCATTTTGTAAAAAAAAGGAAGACAATTTCTACATAATTTTCAATATTTTAAGACGTTATCTACAAAATTTTAGATGCTAAACATCCTCAAAGTTGAACTCTCTAATAAGATAATCTAAAAACCCTCTTATGAACATTAGAGAGATATTTTTTTTTTTTTTTTTAATCTGAAATTTCAAACATTTGTAAAAGTTCTCTTTTCTTTTCCAACTGATTAAAACTTGTTTTCAAGTTTATTTGAAACTCGAATGGGCGGCAGGCGTATGGTATGAGAAGGATAGCAACGAGAGGAGAGGGTGGAGGTGGGAAATATATTAAATCCCCTTCAAGTATTGATACATGTATAATCTCTTTCCTCTTCTAAATGATTATTTCAAATATAAATATTCAACAACTGACGCTGCGCCGTCACTGTTAAGTGTATTAGAAAGCAACAGAAACTTTGTCCAAGATTGTGGTTAATTAACTAGAATATTGTATTTGCAATGATTTAATTATAAACAAAATACATGTTGTTGTTGTTGTTTGAAGAGATATTAGCAATTCAAAAAAAAAATACATTAGAGAGGAGTGGAATATCAATGAAACAAATTTATTTATAGAGTACGATCACTCTGAGATATTTCCATCATGATATAAATTCAGGGCTGGACATTATTTCATTTTACTATATATTACATTGATAATAGAAAAATTTTATTTTATATTTAAGGCGGTTAAGCAAGCAAAGCTGTTCGCATGTTTTTGCCGATAAGGTGGCGTTAGGGGTCTTAAAAATTTAGACAAAAAGCCCAAATATTACGAAGATTTGCCAACAGATGGCAGGATGGTAGTGCTATATTTAATCTCATATATTTGTTTAATTTTAGTTGATCTTTTAATAATGAATAGTTTATAATTATTATATATTAAATCATGGGCGTACCCAGCGAGGGGCAGAGGGGGGGGCAGCTGCCCCCCCCCTAGAAGCAAGAAAAAAAATTAAATGCTTATAAAGTGATATGACGTATATCATTTATAATAATAGCATAAAAATATATAAATATAGGCTTATAAGTGATCTGATAATGCCGTAAGATAACCAGTCCAGCCATCTATCGGCAGAATGCTCGACTCTTTTGACGGTTTTTTTTTATATACAAATCATCTAAAATTACTTTAAATTTTCTTAATTAATATTTGAATAATAATAATAATAATAATAATAATAAAACATTCATTTTTTGATTTAAAGAAAAAAATTCAAAATTATTGTAACAGTTTGTTTTTGTGTATTTTGTTGAATATAAAAAAAATTAATTTCCATAATTTTTACTTTCTATTACCCTATATATTTATATGAGATTCGAGTGATATTTATAAGACATTAAAACAATTATAACTTTCTGTTACAATAATCCCTTAAGAATTTAATTCATTAAAAAAAAATCTCATTGAAAAATTCCTTATAATTAGGGTTTTTGGCTATATTTTCAAAAACCGAATTGGGTTTTCTCCGAAAAAAAAAATTGGGTATAGGAGACTTTGCAGCCAAGGAATTAAATAAAAAACTTTTATTTAATTATTAACCGTCGACGTTTCGGTCGCAAGTCACGACCTTCCTCAGGACGATTATTTGTTAGAATACAAGGTTGAAACTATTATTATTTTTTATTTAATTCCTTGGCTGTAAAGTCTCTCCTATACCCAATTCAAAGTCTACAGCTACTTCTCATCACTAAAAATTATAAATTATTTATATTTTTTGTTACATTTTTTTTCCTATACCTAAATAATAATTCATATGTAATAATAGCGGAGTGTCTGTCTGTCCGTCTGTCACGCTCTGTTTGACCAATTTCCGTTTGGAATGTTCAAACTTTTTAAAATCGGGTTTCCGTTTTGTAAAAAACCGAAAAACCGTTTTTTTCCAAACCATACTTATAATAGACTAGTTTTTATTAAAGTTCGTTCACACGGCCATTCCTTCTCCCCTTTTAAGCGTACTCAATAAATAAATACCCTCGACAAATTCACCTAAATTCTCCACTTTTATTTTGTTCTAATATGAAGAATTCTCTTGGCTTATAGTGGCTCTATGAAAAAAATTACAAGAGGGTGGTGGAGATTATCATCAATCTTTTTTTTTTTCTTCATAAAAAAAAAAACTCTTCTTTAAGAGGAAGGAGTTTATATTTCCACTTAGCAAAATAGGTTCAAAGCAATTTCATAAAAGATTTAAATAAAAAAAAAAAAAAAAAAACATTTCATTTTTTCCCCCAAATGTATAAATAAACGCAGTTAAATATATATATGGCTTGAACAATGTTAGATATAGGTTTTTTTTTTTTTTTAAAGAACTTTTATTGGGCCATTCTTAATGTGCAGGTGGGACACAAATGGCGGGTCCTTTAAGAAGACAAATGCGCGCCCACTGAAGAGGCGCGCCCGCAAAATTAAAATAACAAATTGACCAATTAGAGGGAAGAGACAGCAGCTGGGAAATTAGACCACAAAAACATATTATAATTAATAATAACACTTTACACACCCCATTTATAAAATTTTAAATTTAATAAATAGTTATTGAATAAATATAAAATAATTTAATCTGGGAGTGTAAAAAAATAACGCCCTGAAGTCTTCAATTTTGTGTCCAAAATATTAGATAAAGACGTCAATTTATCAGGGGCGTACCGATGGGGGGCGGAGATTAAGGGGGTTCAGGAGCGACGTCTAAACGCACTTTAAAAAAAAAAACTAGACTATTAAAAGGAATTTTTCAATGCGGTTTTTTTTAAATGAATTAAATTCATAAGAGATTATTGGAACATCGAGCTATAATTATTTTAATGACTTATTAAAAAATTATCGTAATTAATTTTTGTGTTATCAAGCAAATACAAAAAAACAATCTGTCCCAATAATCTTTAAATTTTTTTAAATTTAAAAATGAATTTATTGTTATTATTAATCACATATTAATTAAGAAATTTTTAAAATAAGCTTAGATGATTTATTTAAAAATCAAATGTCAAATTAGTTCAGCATTCTTGCAATAGATGGCAGGCTAGTCTATCAGACGATATACTATTAGCCTATATCTGGCCTATATTTATATATTTTTATGCTTTTATAAAAGATACATAATATAGAATAACATTTATAAAGTATTTATTGTTAAAAGATCAATGAAAATCAACCAAATGCATTAAATATTATTAGCTACCATTCTGACATCTCTTGGCAAATTTTTGAATTACTTGATTTTTTGGGCATACTTTTTATGACACACAACGCCCTCTTATCGGGAAAAACATGCGTAACCACTTCGCTCCCGTTACCCCTTAAGATGTATGAAGCGATTTGCTGGTATCCACACACCTGGGCTGTTTAGGCCTATTAATACTCAAAAATTTTTTTGAATGCTATATGAATCTTGTTTCGTTTGAGAGTAAAGCATAGTAGAATGAAACGTTGATTGACTACCTCTTGTTTATGGACACATATTAAATGCGAAATCGTCAAGATTTCAGTTCTTGTTTAATTGCCTTTTTTTTTATTTTGAGTATTAATTTCCTTTTGGGCTTTTTTTTTTAAATTCCTTTTGATACAGAAGAGAGCTAGGTAGGGTAGCTTATCTTTAAATTACTTTTGTAAACTCGTGTGCGAAATGGCAATAATTCAACCTAGCGAAAGAAAGAACGCAGATTGGAGTCCAATATCAAACCATCTCTAAAGGTTGAAATGTCCTCGGGGCCTTAGCATGGTATACTACCATCGATCGAAACCGTTAACGAGAATTAATATTCTTTGAAATTACAATTCCGGGAAATTCATCTCTTGCTTTTTTTTTCTACATTATTTTTTTTAATTGTGTGTGGTGAGTTACCCAATAAGCAACTCCCCTTCGTTCAGTAGCACATGGCCTCAATGACCCTTTCTTGGGGGTAAGTTACCCTTTGACCCGTTCCCCACTAGGGCTGATGGCCATTAACAACAAATCCACTTTAGAGCAAAGTTTGTGAGTTCCCTCTAAGCTAGGAAAAGAAAAAGAAATGGAAAGGAAGAGGGAACAAGGAGTGATTACTCGCATCTTCGACAAATTAATCATTTTTGTGGAAAAATATATCACACCAATTGTTTTTTTTTTTTTTTTTTAACAAAAACAAATGGTTTGTAATCTAAGAATAAAATGCAGATTTTTGGATAATTGGGAACAATTCAATCAGACATTTTGGATAATAATCGAATGAAAACCAAGGGCGGATACAAAGGGGGGGTAAAGGGGGTAATTACCCCCCCCGAGATTTGAAAAAAATACCTTTTTTTGTGCTGTGCGACCAGTCACTCCAGATTACCCCCCCCCCCGCCCCGAGAAACACCTCTGGTTCCGCCCTTGATGAAAACCTAAACATAAATAATTCAAAGGGCTTATTAGTCACACCAAATTTTTTGGAGTTTATATTCTAGAAGATATTGTTGACGGAAATTTCTTTCTAAGAAATAAGAGATGAAAATGAAGTGAAAATTTATACCCTGAAAATCAGTTAATAACACAAAAATTCATTGGATGGTAGACTATTCATTAAAAATTATTTGAGAAATATATAGAAATATAAAAATATAGTAAGGAAGAAAGAAAAGAGCGATTGCAGCTAGGTTTATTTCGTTTAATAATCACTTCAAGCCGACGTTTCGGTCAGATATACGACCATCATTTTGTTGACACGCTTCAGCCCTGATGATGGTTGTATATCTGACCGAAACGTCGGCTTAAAGTGATTATTAAACGAAATAAACCTAGCTGCAATCGCTCTTTTCTTTCTTCCTTACTACAAGATCTACTCAGCTATCCACCTCACTCTAATATAAAAATATATAAAAAAAATTTTCGATAGGGGGGGCCTGAACTCAAAAAATTTTTTTTTTAAGAAATTAAATTTTTTCTGCTCCGCCCTGCAAAAAATTTTGTTTTTGCGGAACCAAAGTTTTCCACCCTGCGGAAAATTTTTTTTCCCGTCCGTGGGATTGGTTTTACCTTTTTTTCTTTAGAGACACCAAAGCGCGGAACATCTTTGCTTTTGCGGAACCAAAGTTTTTCACCCTGCGGGAAAAAAATTTTTCCAAGGAGTTATATTTTTGCGGGGGCGGTCAAACATTTCGGGGGTGGGGAGGCGGGCCCCTCGGCCCGCCCTCTTATATCCCTGACGCCGCCTGATGGGACCATCACTCATGTACAGCGAGCGCCACAATTAAGTCCCCAACTGATAGCTTTAGCCTTAAGTATATGAACCGGTGAAATAATTTTGAATTTGAAAACGTAAAATCTGGTACAGATGATTTTATTTTACCTTTTCTAATTTAAAATTATTTTTTCACTATTTACCATATACTTAAGGCTAAAGCTATCAGGTGGGGACTTAATTGTGGCGCTCACTGTACCATCATACCGGCGTGAACGTGTTAACCTCTCAAGAACAATTAAATCCTGGCCATTCATTCTATCATAGGCTACTAATTAGTAAGAAGTAGATAGTATAAATTTTTTTTTTATATGTTTTAGTAAGAAAATATTTGATTTTATTCCTAAAAAAAATCACTTTATTCCGCAGAAGGAATTAACAAATTTTACATTCTTTAAGTACAAAACGCCATTTATTCCTTGGGCATGTCTCTTTCCTTTTGTTTATTTTTATTTAGCAAATAAAGAAGACAGATAAAAGCAGCCAACATTTATGAGGCTCGTTTTGATGTGCGTGATGAATAATTGAGATTGAGGGTCATCAAAAGCGCGGATTAACGCCCGAAAGAAAGCGGCAGGCGAACGCACGTGTATGAATCTCGAGCAGTAAAATTAATGTCAAGATACCAGGGGCATTTATATTAATGTAAACTCATAATAAATATTTTACAAGCACACAAAAGGAGAAGGGGGAGGGGGGGAGGGGGGATGCTTATGTGAAAGAGATGTTTGTGAATTTCAAATGCCTTTATTTGCAATTCGGACCCACAACAAGAGGGGGGATCGCGTAAATTCGTTTAAGCAAAGTCGCATATAAAACATAAAATTCATCTACTTATAAATAAATAATAGGGAGAAAATGTCTTCTTCAAGGTCCAAATTATATTTTAGATTATATACGTATATCTGTACAAAAGGCGAGCGAGCGCCCTTGCATACAGATATGTGGATTTTGTTATTTCTCTGAGAATAACACAAGATTACAACAAGCGTACAAATAAAAATAATAAAACAAAAGACGAGCTTGTTTTTCACAATTCCAAACAAACCGTAAATTTTGTAATAAAAGAAAAAAAATTTATTAAGGTCCAAAGAAAATGAAAAATTGCTTAGATATTATTTAAAATGAACTGAATATGTAGGGGAATCAAAATATGTGACCAGGGCATGCTGGGTTAGGTGGGGGGGGGGGGAGGGCAGGGCATCCCCACCCCCACAAAGTTTTGGAAGAAAATAGTGAATTCTGAGCTTAGCACCTAAATACAAACAAACTCACACTCTCTCTTTATAAATAAGTAAAGTATAGAAGATGATCCATCTTCTATAGATAAATAAGAGAAAGTAAAAAAATCTGGTGTGACTGGTCGCACAGTACACAACTTTCTCTTACCTTCGGTAATCGAAAGTTGTGTTCTGTGCTTGTCACACCAGATTTTTCGTGTCGACATATATTTAGTTTCCGCCGGTATATTAGAATTCAAGATGTAAATTTTTTACTTTCTCTTACCTATGTATATATGTAATATATATATAGAGAGAAAGTATTGCATTCATGTCAAAAATTCGATGTCGAGATTTTGATGGATCTTCACGTTTTGAGGTCCCCTGAATCCAAAAAAGTGGTTTTCGCGACATGGTCTGTCTGTGTGTGTGTGGGTGGGTGGGTGGGTGTGTGTTCAATTTTAAGCATGAAGGAATTGAGCTAGGAGGTTGAAATTTTATATTTAAGTTAAATACCTCCCGGGACCGGAAAAATAAGCTTTTAATCAAAATCGGCCAAAGAATACTAGTACTTTACTGATGTACTTTTTCAGTTTTTTTCGATTTTCTCAAAATTCGCTCTAACGATTTTGATTAAAATTCAAAAATCAATTATTTTTTAGATGCTCTTTCAAATGTATATTCGCGTTTTGCTCTCAAAATTGTTTGAAGCACACTTTACTCTTGTGCTTCATAGGAAAGATAGGAGAAATGGTTGCCATGGTTACAAAATATAAATATTTTCCGATGTTTATAATTTTGACATCTGAATTCAAATATTCCCTACTGCCGGGAACTAAATACATGTCGACACAAAAAATCTGGTGTGACAAGCACAGTACACAACTTTCGATTACCGAAGGTAAGAGAAAGTTGTGTGCTGTGCGCCAGTCACACCAGATTTTTTTTTTAAGGTCTTTTTCGACAACTAAGGCTATTTAGACCTTATCCCTATTTATTTCAAATGATTTGTAGTCAAATCAAATGAAATAAATTTTTCTAAGCGAACCCGGGACTCCGGTGCGAGATGCTAATGTCTTCTCACTAAGCCACGGCTCCCGGGCAAAGATGTAAAATTTATAAGTATGGGAAAATATTTATATTTTGTCACCATGGCAACCATTTCTCCTATCTTTTCTGTGGAGTGCCAGAGTAAAGTGGTCTTCAGAAGATTTCAATGGCAAAATCAGTGGCGTAACGTACGCCCCCGCAGATCCCGCGATGCGGGGGGCCTCGGACCTTGGGGGCCCTCGGGCCGGGCCGGGCTAGATAACTGTAGCTCCGATAAAAACGGAAAAATTTAGATAAAAAAAAATAATGAAAATTTCTCTTTGATAGGGCTCGGGGTCCTCAGCGTTCAGGGATATACGGTATTTTAAAAATATTTTTTGTATGGTCTAATAATGGGGCCCGAAATAAAATTTGCGGGGGGGTCCTACTAAAAAACGTTACGCTACTGGGCAAAATGAGAATATACATTTTAAAGAGCATCTAAAAAATAATTGATTTATGAATTTTAAAAAAAATCGTTGGAGCGAATTTTGAAAAAATCGAAAAAAACTGAAAAACTACACCAGTAAAGTACTAGTACTTTTTGGCCGATTTTGATTAAAAGCTTATTTTCACGCTCCGGGCAGATGTCTAACTTAAGTATAAAATTTAAACCTCCTAGCTCAATTCCTTCATGCTTAAAATTGAACACATAACCACACATACACACACACACAGACAGACCATGTCACGAAAACCACTTTTTTGGATTCAGGGGACCTCAAAACGTGAAGATCCATTAAAATCTCGACATCGAATTTTTGACATGAATCCAATACTTTCTCTCTATATATATATATTACAACATAGGTAAGAGAAAGTAAAAATCTAATTAAAAGTAACGAATAGGAGTCTCTGAGCCGTGGCACTGTGGTAATAAACTCACCTTTTATTCTAGGAGTTATAGTTTCGCTTCACGCTTGAATAATGAAAGTTAAAATTCCCTTTCATTTTTATTTAGAACATTCGAAAGTGATTTATAAATATTGGGAAAAAATGACTTTGAGGGCGAAAATTTCAAAACCATTTAGATAGAAATATATAGGCCTATAATATAAAAGACTACTCCAGGACTTGGAGAAAAAAATGAAAGTTTATAAATTTTATATATTTTTATTAACTCAATGAAGTGCAATGAATAGTGTACAATTCCCTGTATTATCATAAATTAACAATAAAATACATAACATGTAGAATATATATCATATATATTGAGACTAGATTCTAAATTTATAAATATTTAAGAGATAAAATTTTTCTTGTCTTACTCTATTTTATTTATTTTTTTTATAAAGGCTTTACATCACAATACTCATCAGTCGTTAAGCAGTTAATAATAAATATATTCAATAGGCAATTATTATTATTAAAAAATATTTGTTTTATAAAATTTGTCTTTTTGTAGATTTATAAAGGTGGCTCCACACGTAACTGCAAACTTGACAAGCATGCACGTTTAATCTTTTTGTACAAGCAAACTGTAGCGTCTTTAGGGGAATTTTGAACAAGCATTTTAATTGGGCAAGCCGCTTGATGCTCTATTGAATTTTAATCATACACAAGCATATTTGCGCAAGCAAAACTCTCCGCCATTTTATAGATGTCTTGACATTTGATATTTATTTAATAGAGATTAATTCATTTAAAATTTCAATTTAAATATTTATTGTGTCTCTATTTAAAGAAAGTGAGTATTTCATGTTATTTTCAAATAAATTTGTAAATAAGTTTGACATTTTTAGGTTAATTTTCGCCTTAAGGTATTGCTTGCACAAGCATGCTTGTGCCATAAAGTGCTTCTACAAAAAAGATTGCACATGTATGCTTGTCAAGTTTGCAATTACGGGTGTAGCCGCCTTAAAATAACATATTATAATTAATTAATACAAAAATCAATTTATCATTTTTTTTTATAACAAAATAAAATGGAATAGTAAATAACACGGTGGATAGCTCCAGATGGGCGTGTTTGCATTATTTTCAGCAACTTCAAACAATTAAAAAAAAAAAACAACCCCGAAATAAAATTTTATAATTAAAACAAAACAAAATAAATAGGTATATGAATTTAATAGAAATAAATTGGCAGAGGAAGCAGTCAAAAATAAATCTCTGAATGCTCATTCAATAATCCGGGAACGTTTCGGTCCCTTTTTTTAACAACCACGATCAATCCATTAATTGAATATAAGTTGCTCAGAGTTAGTCATATGAACAATGGGATTTACATATAGTTGTTTATAATTAATATATATTCTCGGTCAACTATGAGAATATTGGTGGTTTCATTCATGAACGAGTGAATTGAACTGAGCTGAAGCGATAACAAGGCCTCTAGGGATTAGAAACAATAACAAGCCATCTAGCAATAAGGCTTTACAAAATAAAAAAGAGAAGAAATTTTAATACTAGAGCTAATTATTTGAATAATACGAAACTTAGTTGTATTCGTATCTAATTCTATTTTTTTATCCCCCTAAAATTAATATGAATGAATGATAGATATTTAAGAAACAAAAAGCGCACTTAATGCGTGAGCTGCTCTTGTTCTAACAAGATTATCTTCATCTCGGAGTAGCAGGAAGAGTTTAGGACAGACGGACTCCACGGAGACGCGATTATTGTCTTTGGAAGGGGTCAGATGACTACTCAGGACACCTGAAAAAATAATTATAAATTAATAATTATATTGTTTTTGATGCCTGTAGATTTTGGAATCAAGAAAAGTAAGATTTAGCCAAGAGGAAAGAAATAAACAACTTTCAAAATTTTTACAAATTGTAAATATTATAATAATTTAATAATAATATTTTGTGTACCATCTATGTTAAAAAATCAAATTCAAAAAACTTATTGTAACATCATGCTTTTTAAGTAAACACTTGCTTTGATGATTGTGTCTAACTTCATGGAAATGAGTGTAGATGGCGTGAAAAATAATTAATACAAAATGTGGTTTATAATTAAAAACTTGCATATTAATAATAAATAAAAGTATTTTATTTATTTAATTCCTTTTAGCTGAATCCTTGTCTTTTTAATTATAATCAATATATTTGATAAATTGCTCTGCTGGTTATATCGTAATTTATATATATAAATAATTATAAAACTAAAATTAAAATTATTAAATATGACATGTGCAGAATAATATAACGCTGGCTTGAAGCCTTTATATGATTAAAATCGATCGGCAAGAGGTTTTAAAAGATTTTAATCCAATATATTATTTTCTTTAGAAAGTGAGTGAACTGACCCACAAGCATAGCTGCATCCGCCCTGACAGTAGGCCAATGGCTCTTCAGAAAAGTGAGACTGTGCAGGATAAGACTCGGTACTAGATCAGGTATCTCATCCGCCTGGAAAAGTCAAATGCATATTGTTAGATTTATATAACAGCGTAGTAGAGGGGAAATCTTTAAGATTAAGTTTTTTTTTATGTTTAAATTCTATTATAACATTTTTTTTTTTCTTCCAAAGTGTTTTTACGATTTCTTCTCCACAAAAATAAAAGTGATGTATAAATATTGGGAAGCCGGTTGAATATTTTTTAAAAAATCCAGAACCTTTTCTAAAATTAAAGTTACTCGAAAGAGAGTCACTTCTTTATTTAAAAGAAGTAAATTTAGGATTTAAATTGGAGGGAAAATGAGGGTGTTTTTTTTTTTTTGTCTTTTTAAA
>JAKCPI010020433.1:0-19205 GCA_023213315.1 Euborellia annulipes | reverse complement strand
TAGAGTCAGCACTTCCAGCATCTTCCCATAAGTGGGAATAAGCCGGTAAAGTTGCGGGAAGATGGTTTTTCGCAAATATTTCGAAATCTATGCGGTTTTCCGCAAAAATTCATCTATACAAAAATAATCGAAATTAAATTACAAACAAAAATGGTCTAGTACATAATCAGGCTAAAGTGAACGGTTCGGGAGATTTAGAGGGGTAACATTTGTAATTCTAACAATGGTTGTCATGGTAACAAGATATAAATATTTCTCTATCTCAGGGTCTCCTTTCATATTAATTACAAATTTTACCCTTCTAAATCTCCCGAACCGTTCACTTTAGCCTGATTATGTCCAACACAGGGTAAAATTTGTAATTAATATGAAAGGAGACACTGAGATAGAGAAATATTTATATCTTGTTACCATGACAACCATTGTTAGAATTACAAATGTTACCCCTCTAAATCTCCCGAACCGTTCACTTTAGAGTGATTATGTACTAGACCATTTTTGTTTGTAATTTAATTTCGACCATTTTTCTGCAACTTTACCGGCTTATTCCCGCTAAACGCCCCGGTACTGGAAGTGCTGACTCGAGAATATCTTTCCATCACTAAAATGCAACCTATTTTGAAAATATTAATATTAGCCTTCAGAAGACTCTTGCGCCCATTTTTGTCGCCAGCTCTTGGATTATTATTATTATATTATAGTGGACCCTGTTACGCATTAATGTGTCAAGCGCCAGGTACCGAGATTTGAGAAAATTAACATTAAAGTTTTTTGTTTTGATTATATTATATATCATTTTTTTGTCAATTTTGCAAGTAACAATAAATATAAATTTTTTTTAGGACATATTTCATAAAAAATTCTATTAATTATAGCATTTGAAACAATATTCCGTGCTTGACACACTAATGCATAACAGGGTCCATATAATCGAAATTTAAATGTTTGGGAAAATCAATGGAATCTTCTAGGGGGACAATTCCCACTTTTGCTTTTAAATTTTATAATATCGGGCTTGTATTTTTGTTAAACATCAATCTCAAGCAAGGGTTACAGACTCAGAGACTGGCAGACAATAATTTTTTTTCAATAGTTTATTGGGCCGACGTTCCAGTGTCGATAGAGGCCACCCTCAGGGTCGAAATTAAAATACCAGGCAAGGCAGCTTATGAAGATTTTTCACATAAAGCTTCCTGATGCTAACTTCTAGATATTTTAATTTAGATATTTATTGGGTCCTGAGGCTGGCCTCTATAGAGACCGAAAGGTAGCCCAATAAACTATTAAAGAAAAAAATGTTGACTGTAAGTCTCTAAATACTGTGAATTTATTCGCTGTGACTGCAAGCCTTATATGATATAACTCAATAATCACAGCAACAATATTAAAGATTCAAGTGAAAACATTTCTGAAGATGACACACGAGTGTCGAATTACGTGTTCAAAAGTTAATTTTTACTTCCTCTTAACTAGTATATTTGCAATATATAGTGAGAAAGTCTTGCGATCATGTCAAAAATCTATGTCAGATTTTTAATAATTCATTTTATGGCCTAGTGTTTTTAATTTCTCCTATATAGCCTACAATGTTTAATTCTTAATTTGCCCTCTCGGTTTCCGAGGCCATTTGGGGATTTATTTTGTATGTAAATATTTAATTTGAATTTATACCAGTGGCGTAGCTAATGGTTGTATTTTTTAATTGAATGGTTGTATTTTCTTTCATGGGCTTCAAATGAGCTTTTTGACCTCTTGGCCCAAATTATTTCTCTTTGAAATTTTTATAACTTATTTATTCTCTAGGTTTTTTTTTTTTTTTTTTTTTTTTTTTTATTTCTCGATGACAGACTTCACATACCGCCCAGGACTCTAATTATTGAGAAATGGCAAATTTGGATAAATTAAAAAAATTTCGAGAAAAAAATAATGGGCCCAGGATTTCCTTTCTTTAGCCTATTAACACTTTATTGTTTTATAAATTATACAAAAAAAAATTTCTAATCCTTTTTTAAAATACATTTTTTCGAGTTTTTAGTAGGCAAATCAGAATGTGAAGGAGGGAGAAAAATAAATAAAGATGAATGATTATTAGGATTAGTATTTTATATTTATTTTCACTTTTGTTACAAGAAAAGATAAGACCACCTGGACTCTTGAAGATATCAACGCACCTCTCTTGAGAAGTTCCTTCCGCCTGGCCGATTTGCCAGGAACACACTTACGTCCCTAGACCATTTGTCCGTGTCTGTCTGCTCAGCTGTATTTTACAACTTGCCTTTACCTCCTCCCTCTTTTTTTTTGATATCTCATCAAACAAATAAAATTTTAGCCTATCATAAGAACTAGGGTGTGCGATTATGAAAATATATTTATTTATTATTCGTTTTTTTTTTCCTCAAGTTTTTCATTCTCTCCATTCTTATATATGTCGTAGACAGACCGTGAAATTAGACAGTTCATGAACTGTCTAGACATTTCATGAACTGCAGCCAGATCGTGTAATGGTCAAACAGTTACATGATCTGGCTAAAAATTTTAGACAGTTCATGAAATGCAATTGGGCCTTAGACAGATCGTGTAATGCTCGAGGATTACATGAAATGTCTAAATTTTTAGGCAGTTCATGAACTGCCTAACAGCAGTTTTGCCGATCGTGTACTGTTTGTAATTTAATGCAATAAATCTAAAAAAAAAAATTTATTTTTTCGAAAATCAAAAAAAGGGCTTCTATAAGTTGTAGACATTTTAAATCGCTTTAATTTAAAAAAAATTGAGGTAGATAGCTTCAAATTTGTGGCCGCTGGAATCTCCCAAAATTAGAACCCCGAGACGCGCACCTTAACTCAAGATTTACAAAGTGAGGAAGATTTGGAAAATTTAGTAATCGATAATAATAATAATATTGAAAAAATTGACTTTTTTCGAGATCTTTATTTGCTTTACAAACAGTACACGATCGGCAAAACTGCTGTTAGGCAGTTCATGAACTGCCTAAAAAATTTAGACATTTCATGTAATTCTCGAGCATTACACGATCTGTCTAAGGCCCAATTGCATTTCATGAACTGTCTAAAATTTTTAGCCAGATCATGTAACTGTTTGACCATTACACGATCTGGCTGCAGTTCATGAAATGTCTAGACAGTTCATGAACTGTCTAATTTCACGATCTGTCTACGACATATACAAGATATTTCATTTTATATAAGATTTCTAGAAATTAATTAAATTGAAGAGTTTTTTTGATCACATGGATGGCGACCACAAATTACCTGACTTATCTTAAACATTCTTTTTTGTTAGTTGCTGATCAGCGGGTAAACCCTTTCAGTCATATTTATCGTAATTGGCCGATCCCGAATAAGAAAAGGACAAAATAAAATACATATATGTAATTTTACAGTAAAAAATTTTTTTTGAACCTTTTATTAGCCATTTTTTATTTATATAATTTATTTTTACTTTCTCTTACCTCTATATCTGAGTCGTACATTTCCAAAAGTGCCTAATTGACAACATTTGAAAAGTTGAGATTTTAATTGCATGTTGTTCGCACAACTGAAATACACATTTGAAAATAGTTTTCCAGTGAAAACTTTGATAAATCCTATTTAAAACAAATACTGAAAATCGAGTACAAATTCAAACCGGGCCTAGTTGCATTTCATTCTATTTCCAAAACTGTCTTGTTGCAAACAAACAAATACTGTTCCAAAACTACTTGCTTGGTAACACAAAGATGGCGACTATTTTAATGGAATTTTCTTTTTGTTTTGCTATGTTGATTGATACTGACCATTTGCATTTACAGTGCCAAAACTCGCCAATTGCAAAGTGTCTTGCTAATTACAAAAAACTTTTCCAAAAGTGCCTAGTTAAATAATAAAACAGTTTATTACTGCTATATCTTGTTTAAAAAAAAAACCCTTTTCGGCAATTGAGGCCATTCAGGGGTTCAACTTTATGAAATAAATAAAATTGTCTGCGGACTAGTAAAATTTCTCCGCGGACCACTGGTGGTCCGCCGGACCAGCGGTTGAGAATAGCTGCTCTAGCTAGTGTTTCGGTCTAAGTTAGGACCATTTTCACGGCTGGTCCAATTACAGTTCAAGACAGAAATGTTAATGAATGAATGATTCACTGGTTACACTATCACCCTGGGTGGTCAGCATATGAATGACGATCACGATATACCGGAGCTAAGACTGTTAATCCTCCACACTACTACTCAAGCGTCATGCCATTCCTCATTGAATTTGCTAACACCGACCCCGAATTCCTCTGATTGTACTATTCCTCTTTATTCCTCAATACCCGCTCAGCTATATACCTCCCTCCTCCGTCCCCGTCCCGTGCAGACTTGAATCAAGTTTGATTACTGGACGATAGGCAACCAAAATGACCAATTCCTTTTTGAATTTTGATCACTACAACAAAGAAAAATAAATAAATAAAAAAATAACCGGGTCACTAAAGAGAAAAAAATTTTTGTTAAACTCTACATTAGTGAGTTGGCCATTTGAGTTGCAGCAATAATATAATTAATAATATTAATAATTCTCTATTTTTCCATTTAAATTTCTGAATTTATTGATTTTTTCATTAAATCTTAATTATTTTTTAATTAAAACTATCCTCATTTAACGTTTATTGATTTTCTTTCGTTTTCACTGATGCCTTAAAAAAATGAGGTTGAGAAACTTTGTATTTGATCAACAAAATATTCAAATTCCAAGGAATTTCACACTTGCATCTTGTTAAGAAGATAAATCAGACGTTTCGATGTTCACTTTCGACAATCATCACTATCATTATGGCGGTGATTTCTCTTGTGCTCTTTTAAAAGAGGTTTTTTTTTTCCTTTGTAAACAAACAAAATTCCAACCAAACACAAACTGATTTTCAGATAATTACCGTCCACTCTCTCGCCACTAATGATGTTGTTCATTTGGGAATTTCACACTGAGGTAATTCCTCAGCTTATTAACATCTTCTTGAGGCTTCCATCTTTATTTTGGGTTAAGAATGGGATCAGCCAGCTTCCTTTCGTTCATAAATTTCACTTGAATATAGGAAATGAAATTATCATAGATGTGCAAAAATAAATTAGAATCAAAGACATACGCCCGGGTGCTAGAACCCCAGATATCAGACAGTCAAAGGTAACATACAGGAGCGCCACAATTAATCCCCACCTGATAGCTAATCAGGTCTCCATCTATCAGGTGGGGACTTAATTGTAGTGCTCTGTATGTTATCTTTGACTGTTTGATATCTGGCGTTCTAGCACCCGATTGCTTTAAGTATATGGTATAGTGTATGGTGTATAATGAAATAATTTTAATGACCGAAAAGGTAAAACGTAAAATCTGGTTCAGATGATTTTATTTTACCTTTTTAAATTTAAAAATATTTTACCATAATCCATATACTATACCATATACTTACATTTTAAAGAGCATCTAAAAAATAATTGATTTTTGAATTTAAAAAAAAAAATCGTGGGAGCGAATTTTGAGAAAATCCAAAAAAACTGAAAAAGTACATCTGTAAAGTACTAGTACTCTTTGGCGGATTTTGATTAAAAGCTTATTTTCACGGTCCAGGAGGGTACAAAACTTAAATATAAAATTTCAACCTTCTAGCTCAATTCCTTCATACTTTAAAGTGAACACACACCCACAGACAGACCATGTTGCGAAAACTACTTTTTTGGACTCAGGGGCCCTCAAAACGTGTATAACCATCAAAATCTCGACATCGAATTTTTGATTTGAATCCAATACTTCCTCTATATTACATATAGAGGTAAGAGAAAGTAAAAATTTCTAAATCCTTATAAATTTTTTTTTCAGAGCGGAGTCAGAGGAGAAATTTAAAACTAAAGTTTTGCATCAAATCCTATAAATATTTTCTTTTCTTTTCGCCAAGTCTATCAACTTTCAAATCAAATAATAAAAAATTTCCAACGAAGTACGTGGCTGTTGATTTACACACAAGGAAGGGAGCAGGAGCAGCCAAAAATCAAAGCCTCCGATTTTACTACAATTACCGAGACGTTTCAGGATCATTCTCACTAAACAAGTCAATGAGCAACTCACCCATAAACAGAATACTACGTAATAAATGTATTGTGCCCTTTTGACAACTCCGGGACAAATGCAATTTGAAAGACTGATGATGGGAGAATAAAGTTTTCCCGAAACGTCTCGGTAATTTTAGTAAAATCGGAGGCTTTAATTTTTGGCTGCTCCTGCTCCCTTCCTTGTGAATGAAAACATTTTACACAATCATAATAATACTGTATAATGTCGGATAAATAAAATATGAAAACTTTAAATATATTTGTTTTTTAGTAGAATTCATTCTGATACTAACGTAAATATTAAAAAAAAAATAACAGATAAAATAAAAAGCAATGGATAAAAAAGATAACTATAGTATTCGGATCATAAATTGAATTCGAAGATTCAACCAAGGTGGTAGTCTCACCATTTAGATAAAATTTTATAAGATGATAAAAAATTCCAATATATAAATAAAAAACGATCCAAGGACGAGGACTATATTATCTTCTCAATAAATAAATAAATAAGATAAATTGCAAATTGAACTAAATCCTAACTTCCGTATTGGAAAAGATAAATAAATCAAAAAAATTTTATGCTTTATTTATAATTATAAATAATAATATCAACAACAATAAAGCGGCGCCGTTTAGAAAAATAAATAGGTGATTCTCGAGCTTGCCAAGAGACTTAAAAAAAAAAAAACTCAAATTTATGTTTCCGTTTAAAAAGGGAAATGAATCCACAAGCGGATTATTTGTTTAAAAGCAAGGTTATTGCTCTTTAATTTGTTTACATTTTATCGTTATTTTAACTTATATTTATTTAAATAGTATTTATTTTATAAAATTATTTTTTACTTTCGGATCAGAAAGTGATGTAGTCCAAGTTCTATTTCTTCACGTTTAAAATCTAAATTCGAACAATGACATGAGATAGCAGCCAGGAAGAGATGTCTCTACAACAATGAAACTCCAAAATTTACGACGTTTCGATCCAAATTTATTTGACTATCATCAATCGGGAGCTATCTTATGTCACGAATACCTGATGATTGAATAAATTTTGACCAAAATGTCGTAAATTTGGGAGTTTCATTGTTGTAGAGACATCTCTTCCTGGCTGCCATCTCCTGTCTTTGTTCGAATCTAGATTTTAAACCGAAAGAAATAGACTACAAAATCTGCTTTACATAGAAGATTCCGAAAAGTTTTTTAAATTTATTTGACATCAAGTATTCTGGAGCTGTCTTATGTCACGAATACCTGCTGATGGCCGAATAAATTTTGACCGATACGTTACCAATTAGGGACTCTCATTGTTCATCCTGCCACCTTCTGTCATTGTTCCCATCTTCAATCATAGATAGAGAAAAACTAGATTTTCTTAAAAAAAAAAAGTTTTTTTAATTTGACCTTCGGTAGCGGAAAGGGGTTGGGCTGTCATCAATATGATTTAATATATATAATACTAGCTGCGGTAGGGTTGCCTTCGGCAACCCTACCCCGCTAGGCCCTGGCGGGCGGCGTCTCGGGATATGACTAAGAGTTGTCCAGATAAATGTATTTTAATTAATTATGAGGAAGAGTTATTTTTTATTTTAAATATTTGATTAATATATTTTTCAATTATTTACACCCTAAGAAAGCAACATTTTAAATTTTATTAAAATCGAATGAAAAATAAATTTTAGGGGGGTCAGGGGGGTGATTGGTCTTTCTGAGGTCTAAAATACCATTTTTCAATTATTTACACCCTAAGAAAGCAACATTTTAAATTTTATTAAAATCGAATGAAAAATAAATTTCAGGGGGGGTCAGGGGGGTGATTGGTCTTTCTGAGGTCTAAAATACCATTTTTCAATTATTTACACCCTAAGAAAGCAACATTTTAAATTTTATTAAAATCGAATGAAAAATAAATTTTAGGGGGACCAGGGGGGGGGGGGGGTGATTGAACTTTCTGGGGTCTAAAATACCATTTTTCAATTATTTACACCCTAAGAAAGCAACATTTTAAATTTTATTAAAATCGAATGAAAAATAAATTTTAGGGGGACCAGGGGGGGGGGGTGATTGAACTTTCTGGGGTCTAAAATACCATTTTTCAATTATTTACACCCTAAGAAAGCAACATTTTAAATTTTATTAAAATCGAATGAAAAATAAATTTTAGGGGGACCAGGGGGGGGTGATTGAACTTTTTGAGGTCTAAAATACCATTTTTCAATTATTTACACCCTAAGAGAGCGTCATTTTAAATTTTATTAAAATCGAATGAAAAATAAATTTTAGGGGAGGTCACGGGGGTGATTGGTCTTTCTGAGGTCTAAAATACCATTTTTCAATTATTTACACCCTAAGAAAGCAACATTTTAAATTTTATTAAAATCGAATGAAAAATAAATTTTAGGGGGGTCAGGGGGGTGATTGGTCTTTCTGAGGTCTAAAATACCATTTTTCAATTATTTACACCCTAAGAAAGCAACATTTTAAATTTTATTAAAATCGAATGAAAAATAAATTTTAGGGGGGCCAGGGGGGTGATTGCACTTTCTGAGGTCTAAAATACCATTTTTCAATTATTTACACCCTAAGAATGCAACATTTTAAATTTTATTAAAATCGAATGAAAAATAAATTTTAGGGGGGTCAGGGGGGTGATTGGTCTTTCTGAGGTCTAAAATACCATTTTTCAATTATTTACACCCTAAGAAAGCAACATTTTAAATTTTATTAAAATCGAATGAAAAATAAATTTCAGGGGGGGCAGGGGGTGATTGAACTTTCTGGGGTCTAAAATACCATTTTTCAATTATTTACACCCTAAGAAAGCGTCATTTTAAATTTTATTAAAATCGAATGAAAAATAAAAAAAATAAAATTTTAGGGGGGGGGGTGGGGGCGCAGAGCGGAAAAATCTTTTCAAATGTCGAATTGTTAGGGGGAGGAAGAGTTTTTATTTTTCATTTTAAAGATTTGATAAATATATTTTTCGTGAAGCGAGTTAGATCCTGTTTTCCAATGCTTTGCTATGGGGTAATTGATAACCCCCAAAAAGGGGGGGGTTCCCTACCCCTAATTCGATATAATGATAGCCTAAAACCACCCCCGGAAAATTCCCTACCCATTAAAAAAAACTCCATGAAAATCGGTCCAGTAGTTTCGGAGTCTATGCGTTACAAACAGACAGACAGACAGACAGACAGACAGACAGACAGACAGACAGACAGACAGACAGACAGACAGACAGACAGACAGAGATTGTCTTTTATATAATAGTATAGATAGCCCGGGACTTTTCACAAGCTGGTTTTTTCGTGGTCGCCCATCCAAGGTTTCGCCGTAATTGGTATTGATTCATTGCAACCTTCTAGGTGCTTGTTCTTCTATTTTGTTTTTGAATAGTTGTAGGATATAATTTGAGTGATTTCGAAGCTGTGGAGTGTATAAAAAAATATAAGGACAGAGGAGGATGCGGGGCCGTGAAAATAGACACTTTGCAATGGAGTCAAGGCAAAGGTGGGAAAAATTGAATTAAGCTCTGACAATAGTTCATTATCATAACTAGTATTGTCCGATCATATAATCTTTGTTTGTTGTCCGGTTCTCTGACTGAACTGTTGGTTAACCCTACACTCACTCTATTTTTCTAATATAAATTATATATATATATTGTTATTATAAAATGAAAAAAAAAATTATATTTTATATATTAATATACTATTTTAAAAAGGAGATGTGCTTCTCAAAATTTAAATAAATATATAAAAATTATCTCATTATTGTCAGAACTGACACATTAGGGTTACTCTGAGGTTTCATGGTAATGAGGTGGGTTCCCCTTTCTTTCGTCAGGAGGAGTCATTTCAATCAAATTGAATAATTTTTTTGCTATCGGGTGAATTTGACTCGAGTTGTTTTCACCTCAGGATTATAAGCTATCTCTGTTTTATCCCCATGGCTAATCGAAACCTCAAATAAAAATATAGAGAGAAATATAGCAAACATTGTTAGAAATTTTAAAAAATATTTTATATTCTTTAAAATTTTGGGAGGGTGCTGGGAATCGAGCCAGGGCAACTACTGCCCTGAAATAATATCACTATATTAAAAGTTTAAAGAAAATATGAAATTCATTCGAAAAGATTAAATTTTTCAAAGTGTTTCAGTTTTTTCCATCTCAATATATTTAATTTTAATTTTTACTTTCTCTTGCCTATATACAGCCTTGGCCACAAGTATGAGGCACCCCTAAAAAGTTTGCATATCATATTTATTTCTTAAAATAAACTAAAATTTATTTTATAAATGTTAAATTAATTTAATAAAATGTTTATTAAACGCGTGATTATCTTATTTTAAAAGACGAAATACAATAGGTGTGTAAAATATAAAATTAACGTTATTTTGTCAATTTCTTTAAATAGCGTAAACGTCTTGATACATAGGTAAAAGTTTAAAAAAAGGTGTGGGATTGACTTATTTATTTAAAAAAATATCCTTTTGCTTGAAAATGCCAAAAATTTTCATAAAAAGTGTAAAAATACAAGTGATTCACGAACAAGGCAAGTCCAAAGTAGAAATTGTCAAAATAGTGGGATATTCACGAAATGCAGTACAATCTGCACTTAAACGATTTTCAGAGACTTGTTTTCATAAAAATAAATTAAGATATGGGTCGAAAGCGTGTCACCACCAAGCTCTAAGATAGAATACTTTGTGAGAGACTCGCTAAAACATTGGAAAAAACGTCTTCTGACCTTGCTGCAGCCTTTTTGGAGTAAAATGAAATTTCAATTAGTGCTTGAACAGTAAGAAGACGACTAGGGGAAGCAGGCATGAAAGGGTAGAAGGCCAGGAAGAAGCCCTGGTTCACGGTAGCCAACAAGAAAAAATAGGGGAAAAATCTGGTGTGACTGGCGCACAGCACACAACTTTCTCTTACCTTCGGTAATCGAAAGTTGTGTTCTGTGCTTGTCACACCAGATTTTTTGTGTCGACATATATTTAGTTCCCGACAGTAGGGAACATATGAATTCAGATGTAAAATTTATAAGTATGGGAAAATATTTATATTATGTTACCATGGCAACCATTTCTCCTATCCTTCCCTATGAAATACAAGAGTAAAGTGGTCTTCAGAAGATTTCAATCGCAAAATGAGAATATACATTTTAAAGAGCATCTAAAAAATAATTGATTTTTGAATTAAAAAAAAAATCGTTGGAGCAAATTTTGAGAAAATCGAAAAAAACTGAAAAAGTACATCAGTAAAGTACTAGTACTCTTTGGCCGATTTTGATTAAAAGCTTATTTTTCCGGTCCCGGGGGGTGTTTAACTTAAATATAAAATTTCAGCCTCATAGCTCAATTCCTTCATGCTTAAAATTGAACACAGACACACCCACACACACACCCACCCACCACACACACAGACAGACCATGTCGCGAAAACCACTTTTTTGGATTCAGGGGACCTCAAAACGTGAAGATCCATCAAAATCTCGACATCGAATTTTTGACATGAATCCAATACTTTCTCTCTATATATATATTACATATATACATAGGTAAGAGAAAGTAAAAAAGATAAATTAATATAAACTGTTTTTTTTTTATAGACATTGCATAGATATGAAAAGTAACCATTATTTTTGTTTAAATGAATGTAATATCTTACTTCAAAGTTGGATTCATTGGATTAGACAACACGGGACCAGTTTTCTTCCGTCAAATGTTTTTTATGATTCATAGCCCATTCTAGACGCTTTTTTTTGTCTTTTTCTTGGCTTTTTCTGGCCTTCTACCCTTTCAAGACTGCTTCCCCTAGTCGTCTTCTTACTGTTCAAGCACTAATTGAAATTTCATTTTACTCCAAAAAGGCTGCAGCGAGGTCAGAAGACGTTTTTTCCGATTTTTTAGCGAGTCTCTCACAAAGTATTCTATCTTGGAGCTTGGTGGTGACACGCTTTCGACCCATATCTTAATTTATTTTTATGAAAACAAGTCTCTGAAAATCGTTTAAGTGCAGATTGTACTGCATTTCGTGAATATCCCACTATTTTGACAATTTCTACTTGGGACTTGCCTTGTTCGTGAATCACTTGTATTTTTACACTTTTTTTTGGAAATTTTTTGGCATTTTCAAGCAAAAGGATATTTTTTTAAATAAATAAGTCAATCCCACACCTTTTTTTAAACTTTTACCTATGTATCAAGACGTTTACGCTATTTAAAGAAATTGACAAAATAACGTTAATTTTATATTTTACACACCTATTGTATTTCGTCTTTTAAAATAAGATAATCACGCGTTTAATAAACATTTTATTAAATTAATTTAACATTTATAAAATAAATTTTAGTTTATTTTAAGAAATAAATATGATATGCAAACTTTTTAGGGGTGCCTCATACTTATGGCCAAGGCTGTATATACCAAAAAATATAATTGGAATTTTATTTTATAATATAATAGCAATATAAAAATGAAAGTAAATAAAAAACAAACGTCAGCTGGCTTTTCGGATCAAATCCAATCGAGGGTGTCAGTCTGTTTAGGCTTAAAGATCTATGGATTGTCGTCGACTCTGGTTAATATTCGAGCTTAATGGTGGTCCCTGCGACGACAGACATTGGCCAGAAGAGCAGGGAAGTCCCCTTGGTCCAGCCCCAGCCTTTCTCTCATCTCAGCTCATTCACATCCCCACTCCAGAGGCAACAGGTGGGCCCCCCTCAATCCCACCCAAATTATATATACAATTTTATATTTTTAGAGTGGTAATGTTTGCCTAGCTCTTCAATGAAGTAAATAAAGGTGAAGAGAAAGAGAGATAGATATAGGTAGATAGATAGTTGGATAAATAATAGGGGAGGTGTTGATTTGTATGAAGCGATAACGTCATATATAGTTATATTTCTTAAATAAATATTTACAAACACCCTGCGATAGTTTCAAATAGAAACGATAACAATAAATAGCAGAGGATGATAATATTTAAAAAAAATAAATATTTTAAATACGACGTCATATCTGTATTTTTTTTAAATTTAATTAAATCAGTGGGGGATAAACTTTTAACTTAACCTAGACAAAATTTATTTTCCATTTATAATATATAGGAAGGCTACCACCTTTTTTGAAAGAAAATAGGTAAAGTTTTTTTTTAATTCCATTCATAATATAGAATATATATATATATATATAGCGCTACTATAAAATAGATTAATAATAAATATATCAAATCTGCGAGATATGTGAATGCTTATGATTGGGCAAAATTGCGCACCCTGGAGCCCGCCTCGAAAGGAAGGTCCTGGTTTTACTCCATGGGACGCAATTTTGCCCAATCATAAGCACAAACACATCTCGCAAAAATTTGTTATCTTAAACGATATATTGATTGGCAATTGAACAGTCTATGTGAGCGTTAATTGAAAATAATTCCATCTTTTTCAAACAAAGCTCGACCTAGTCAATATTTGTTACATCGCCTTTTCCCTCTCTAGTCAAGTTGCAGCCCTAGCAGGCGACTTAGTTCCAATCGTGCTTGCTAGATGGTGGACATTATTTTAAGATCTTTTAGAGTCAATGAAATTTTAATTTCATTAGTATAATTGGCGAGATGTGTCCAGGCGAGATTATTCCACAAGGCACTCTACTAGAATAGTACCGAAACTGAAACTCTTGTTCGTAGTAAGCTAGAATATGATTCTCAGACAGTGGCGGCTCGCCCATAAGGACTCTCGGACGCCGCCCCTCCTAAAGATTTGAAAAAGTAAAAAATAATTAAACACCCATTCAATTATAATTATACATCTAACTAACCAAAGTGTTTTATCAGTCGCGTACATCGAAAATATAGGGAAAAAACAGGCAAAAATAGCGCGAAAAGTGCGTATTTATAGCCGTCGGGCGCTGTCCTGAACGCCCCAATCCATCAACATGCAGTTATACGGAGAGAGATGTGGTGGGGGCTGCTGGTGCTATGACGCGTGTAAGCTTGAGCCGAATGGGAGCTTTGGGACGCCGTCCGAGCATGCGCAGAGCGAAGCATCAGCTAGTCGCCGCACAGCGCGCCGGCGTTCCTTAACTTTTTTAACCGCATTCTAAGTGTTTAAAGAAAGTGTGATTGGTATGTAGTGTGATTTAGTGTGTATGGTTTAGTGTTCTCTTGGGGCCCCCCAGACCCCCCGGTGGTGCGCCCCCCCGGGCATTAAACTCACGAGCCGCCACTGTTCTCAGATATGGGATCCATATCAGATTGAAAATAATAAAACATGGAGTTTATCCAGAATCATCACCTGAGATATTTATATTTAAAAAAATCTGGTGTGACTGGCGCACAGCACACAACTTTCTCTTACCCTTCTGTAAGAGAAAGTTGTCCACCGTGCTGGTAACATCAGATTTTTTGTGTTGAGATATATTTAGTTGCTCTTGGCACTTTAGTTCCAAACTTGACCACGCGATGATTCATAGCGCTGAGCTACGAATGCTTCCACATCAGTAAAATGTACTTCAAACGATTTCCACAAAAAATTTCACTGATATACATTTTAAAGAGCATCTAAAAAATAGTTCATTTATGAATTTTTAACAAAATCGTTGCAGCGAATTTTGGGAACATTGCAAAAAACTAAAAAAAGTACATCAGTAAAATATTAGTACTTTTTGCCCGATTTTGTTTAAAAGCATATTTACACGAATTCGCAAGGTGCCTAACTCATATATAAAATTTCAACCTCCTAGCTCATTTCCTTCATGGTCAAAAATGTCCACACACCCATACAGACCAATTTCGGGACCCACTTTTTTTGACTCAGGGAACCTCAAAACATGTATATCCATCAAAATCTCGACATCGAATTTTTCACATGATCGCAATACTTTCTTTCTCTCTCTATATATTAACATATATATAGAGGTAAGATAAAGTAAAAATTAATTAAGTTATCCACGCGCCTGTTCAACAGACCGTCTAAGAACATTATTTAACTATAGTAAAATAGAAACTAGGAGAAAATGTAAGAAACTAATTTTAAATTTTTTTTTTTTAATTATTGAACAACGTAATAAATAGTCCGGTGCGTTGCTTTTAGAATCGCAATTCTTTAGGGTCCCAATACCAAACACCCGTGGTTTTGATATTTTTTACTTTCTCTTACCTCTATATATATGTTAATATATATAGAGAGAAAGTATTGAATTCATGGCAAAAATTCGATGTCAAGATTTTGATGGATATACACGTTTTGAGGTCCCCTGAATCCAAAAAAGTGGTTTTCGCGACATGGTCTGTCTGTGTGGGTGTGAACAAAATATCTCAAGAACGGAAAGAGCTAGGAGGTTGAAATTTTATATTTAAGTTAGGCACCCCCCTGGGACGTGATACGAATCTTTTGAACAAAATCGATCAAATGAGTACTAGTACTTTACTGATGCACTTTTTCAGTTTTTTTTTCGATTTTCTCAAAATTCGCTCCGATTGGGAATCATTTCCCATCCCAAGCGAGAAAAATTTATTTCATTTGATTTGATTACAAATCATTTGAAATAAATAGGCATGGGGTCTAAATGGCCTTAGTTGTCGAAAAAGACCTAAAAAAAAAAAAAAAAAAAACAGAAGATTATTAATAATTAAAATAATTAATTAATTAAAAAAAAAAACTGTACATTTAATTTTTTTATTTTGTTTTAATCAGGGCTGATTTAGAGCTTAGGCTCTGTAGTCCTTAGTGCTATGTATTATTATTGTTATATTTAATTCAAATAAATATAAATAAATAAATGTAATATGTATTTAAAAATATGTAAACAGGGCTATAGCCAGAAATTTTTTTTAGGGGGACATGAGATGATCCGTCAAAATGTAAAATTTTTTGGAATATAAAATATTTTGTAGCATAGTACGTATAAAAGACACAACACAGCAACTGTTTTTTTTTTTTTTTTTATTATTTTCTTTTATTCAAACCTACAATGATGCTTCGGTCGGCTCTTGCTAGAGTTCAGTCAAATGAAAGCCCTCTGATCCTTTTTACTTTCTCTTACCCTATAAATGAAATATATATAGAGAGAAAGTATTGCGATCATGTCAAAAATTCGATGCCGAGATTTTTTGATATTCCCATCAACTCATTTGGCGCTCAGACAAAGTAACTATTAATATGATATGACAATAAAATATTTTTTATAATTTCTAACAAAATTTAAAATTTTATCACATGTTTCTCTTTATTTATAATTTTTCGGGGGAGGGGAGCGATTGCACTCTTATATCCTTCCTGACTTCGAATAGGCCTACTATACTATTCGTAGCAAAGTAAACACATCATCTCAAATGTGGTACCTTTACTAAGTTCATATTTCTATTTGTTTCAACCTTTTTTTCTTAAAATTTTGTCACCGATTACCCTCGTTTTAATTTTTATTTTCTTTGACTTTCTTACAAAAATAATAGAAGTTCTAATTTTTTCATTAGGCTATTTGTTTATTTTTCTTTTAATATATCACTTTTGCTTATATAATATGTTACATTGTTATTTGATTTATGAAAATAATTATTTATTAAATATAATAATTAATTATCGATTATTATATTCTCTATACATATATAATTAAAAATAAATAGCAAGTTTTTTTTATGATAACGATATCTTAATTTATTTCGCTAATTAATGATATTACATTCATTAGATATACATATTTTCAATAATAATAAAATTGAAAATAAATTTCATTTCGTTAAGTATCCACTTAATGGCCTCCTTTGCCAAGGGTCGTTAAAAATGATAAATGGGACTCTCTCTCTCTCTCTTATTGTAATTATTATTTTCTTGATTTATTGCATTTAACACCATATTTATTATTTATAAATAATCAAATTATAACAAAGTAACGAAAGTTAATTATTATCTCGAACAAAGGAATAAGCTTATTTTATCAAATAGTTTTCAATATCATTTTTTGTGACCTGTGATGATAACAAATTTTAAAATTGTCTATCACCTTGGTTACTCTAAGGATACTTGGATATCACTTCTTTATCAATTATTTTTTTATGTGATGAGATAAGAAGATAGGAGCTTTTATCCGACGTCTATAAGATAGAGATAGGAAAAGCGTGGGTGAGATGCTGGAGCCACAGCCACCGGCCGGTCACATCTGTTGTCTTAAGCTCGCCTTTATTTGCCTGCCGTCAGCGATTCACTTCATTTGCTGTCACGTGTCTCTCTCTCTCTCTCTCTTCCTCTCTTTTAAATACGAGAGAGTCAATATTTAATTGATGATGGGGACACCAAATGAGTTTTAGACTGTCACGTAAAAAAATTCATTCACAAAAATAAAATAAAATTCTAAAATGTTTGTTTTTAATTACGTTTTGAACATTTTTTTTTTTTTTTTTTTAATGAATTTGAGAATGACTTAAGTAAGAATAAAATGGGTATTTCTGATTCAGGCTACTTAAATAATGCCATTTCCGTTCTTTTAACAATTTTGTAAATATTTTAAGATGCGAGAGTAATAGTAGTAGTAATAAGACAAAGGATGAGCCTATGGGATGAATAGGTTAGAAAATTAATAGAAATATTTCGGACTCAGATTGGAATTATCGTTCTAATTTTTAATTTAATTGCAACAAGATATCTATAGAATATAGAATATAAGACTAACTTTATTCAAAAGCCCCCGGACCTTGGTGTAGTGGTTAGCATGCTGGCCATTTGTACCAAGTGTCGCGGGTTCACACCCAGTCCCATGTGACAAAAATTTATTTAAATTGAATTGGCTACCAATAAATTTAAATAAATATGGACGAGGTCTAACCAGGCCATAGATTACGAAAAAGACCCTAAAAAAGAGTTTATTCATAATCTATGAACAGATTCTCTTTTTAAATTATCTTCAATTTGGCAAAGTAGATGGGATGCTTCAACATTTGTTTTACAAAAACGGAACAACAACCAAAATACCAGAGAAAATATGAATTTGTCCCTAGATAATTTAGTACAGTCGGAGCAGTGTTGGCAGACGTACAATAATTATTGTACAATGAGGGTCATTATTAACTCCCAACCTTGCTTTTTCTACATGTGATTATTTCATTGTTTTTATAAAAGAAAATGAAAATCTTTATTGCAAAGATGTTGATAAGAGAAGGGGAGATTTTTATTCGTTAGAGGCCTTCCTTTTGGCTGACATCCTCTCTTCCTGTCTATCATTCTTTATAGCAAATTTTTTAAGCGTGGGACTTAATATTGTCCTTCACAGTACATTTTTGACAGTTTTCTATCCTGACCTTACGGCAAATTTAAAATCTACGACTGAGGGACATAGTTTCTGGATAATTTTATCATGTACAATAATTTTATTGAAAATACAATAATCTTAGGGCCCTGATACAATATTTATTTTTCACAGGTCTACCAACACTGAGTCGGCTTTTTTTAATGCAATTTGCCTAATTAAAGTCTAGCCGAAGCTTCTATAATTTGGCGATTTTCATTTGTTTGTTGAAAAAACTCCCTTCACAATTCAATAATGATTATTGAGAGTTATTTCTCTTTTGTGTGACGCTTCTATTTTTCTAAATTAATTGGTATCCAATGTGTGAACCCCTGTTCCTTTACCACTCTACTGTGGACCCGAAAAAGACTTAAATATACAGAATATTACGTATTATTATCAAATACGTTTAATCTTGTAGAATGAATTAATTTATCAATTGAGATAATATTGATTGATATAGAGGCTTAGTTATATCTTTATGAATGAATTTTAGGAAAGTTTATTTCATTAAAGGATTTCATTATACCAGGATATATGAAAATTTTATTATAAATTAATTCATTAATAATAATTAAATATTCAGAATATAATAAATTCATTATATAATAAAAATATAAAACTTGATAATAATTTTTTTAATTCGATACTCTACTGATAGATCCAGATGAAAATAATTCCATGATGAAAAGTGAAAAATAAACATTTCTTGATAAAGAAATGTTTTAAAATAAAAAAATATCATTAACTAGGTAGAGCTTTGTTGGAGTTTTTTCAAACAACATCCTATGATTTAATTAGTTGGTCTCTACTCTACATCGAACTCCCCATAGTCCAGCGATTTCC
>JAKCPI010020432.1:0-51993 GCA_023213315.1 Euborellia annulipes | reverse complement strand
AGAGTAGCAGTTGTGACAATGCAATTTGTTATTCCTAACACGAACATCGGTGCCCATGAGGCCGTCGCCCAACTGCACGTGGCAAACGCAACATTTGAAGCAATCGATGTGATAAAATAAACGAAGCGACTCGATTATCATAGCTGCGCCTCGACCTGAAAATTCAAAATATTTTTATTAATGCTCTTCAGGGGACAAAGCTGTTCGCATGTTTTTGCCGATAGGATGGCGTTAGGGGTCTTAAAAATTTTGCCAAAAAGCCCAACTATCATAGGCGCCGGAACTGGGGGGGGGGGCAAGGGTACATTGCCCCCCTGGCATCCTACAGGGGGGCAGAGGGGGGGCAAAATTTCTTCTTTTATTTCATTTATTATTAAAAATGATATATTTTTACTTTTGAAAAATAAAATCTTCTAATTTAAAAGAGTAAGAAATTCATTTTTTTCCAAATTTTTTCCAAAAATTTTTGAAAAATCACTACCAAATTTTTTAAAATTTTAATTTTATTAAAATTGTGATTTTACTTAAAATTTTTAAAGTTTTATAGTAGATTTGTTTTTGTTTTATACTATTTAAACATATTAAATTATTTTAATTTTCTAAAAAAAATTTTTGCCCCCCCCCCCCCCGATTCAAATTCGTACCGGCGCCCCTGCCAACTATTACGAAAATTTGCCAACAGTTGGCAGGATGGTAGGGTTATATTTAATTTCATGTATTTGATTGATTTTCGTTTATCTTTTTTTAAATAAATACGAAATTTATTTTCTACTTTGTCACTATTTCATTCAGATAATTATTTATAAGTTGATAAGAGTGTAAAATTGAGAAATGCAGCTAAGATTATTTCTTTATTTGGTTAATTCACACAGCTGACGTTTCGGTTCCGTGTTTGATCCTCTGAAGCTCTGAAGATGGTTCAAACACGGAACCGAAACGTCAGCTGTGTGATAAAAAAGAAATAATCTTAGCTGCATTTCTCATTTTTACCCTCTTATTAATATAACAACTCAGTTCTAAATTGTTTACGCAATATTTATAAGTTGACTATACAGCTTCTTTAGTCATAGACGAAAGATGCTTCAACTTATAAATAATTATTATAGGATGGGTATTAATGATTTTTACATTTTTAAATTTAAAAAAATTTAATTTTCATAATAGAGTTTTTTTTTGCATTTTCTATATATATAAAATATTTTTTAATTAATCGTAATTAAAAAAAAGAATTCTATTAAGTAAAATGCTCACGAATTTAAATCATTTAAAAAAATACTATAAAATGCCTCAGTAGTTAGCAAAAATTTCACTTTTTGTAAATATAAATAAATAAACTTACCAAGTTCTTCATTACAATGTGAACATTTCTTCTTTCCACTAACCGCGAGCATTGTCTCTTGTTGAGAATCACTTCCATTATGTGGAGGGCAATTAATTAGGGAACTAGTCGAGTTACTATGCTGAATGCCTTGTGGCGTGTGCGCCGGACTTGTTGGCGTTTGTGGCTGCCGATGATGTAACGGAAAAGAATTGGTGGTTGTTGTTGATGGTGACGAAGTCGAGGAGGTAGTCGACGAGGCTGAGGAGGGGGGCGGCGGCGTGTCTCGAACTGGACTCGATTCAGCCCTTAAAAAATAAAAAAAAAAAAAAAAGATTAGAACGTAGGCTCTAGTTGAAACAGTACGTATTTAAAAGAAATTAAAAAATTCTAAAAATCTGGTGTGACTGGTCGCACAACACACAACTTTCTCTTACCCTTCGGCAACAGAAAGTTGTCTTCTGTATTTGTCACACCAGATTTTTTGTGTCGACATATATTTAGTTTCCGCCGATATATTAGAATTCAAGATGTAAAATTTATAAACATGGGAAAATATCTTTCCTTTCAAGTACAAGAGTAAAGTGTGAATCAAAAGATTTCAAGGACAAAATGAGAATATACTTTTTAAAGAGGATCTAAAAAATAATAGATTTTTGAATTTTAATCAAAATCGTTGGAGCGAATTTTGAGAAAATTGAAAAAAAAACTGAAAAAGTACATCAGTAAAGTAGTAGTATTCTTTGGCAGATTTTTACCTGCGCCTTGGATCAATTAATCCTGCCCGATTTTGGACTCGCTGTGTTAACGTATGAATAATCGAATCAGGTAGAGGTTTCTCTGTTCTTTTATTCTGTTGCTGCGCTGCTGGTGGCCATTGCCGTTGCTGTTGCTCCTGAATCCTTCGATGTTCCGCTTCCTGTATAAGCCAATGATGATAATTATAACTTGAGCCGCCCGTTGAATGCCGATGCACTTGATCTGCCGGTTTCCTTTTCGGTTGGACAACCCAAGAGTCAGCGATTCGAAGCCGAGGTGCTGCACTTAGTGCATGTAACGTTTGCCTTGTCATTTGTGTAGTGTGATGACTATGCTGGCTTTGAGATGAAGGGGCTGGTTGAGGCTGCTGCAGTTGCTGAGGAGGAGGAGGAGGAAGATGCTGTGGCTGGTTCAAATGCGCCGGAACTGAGCCAAGATGCAGCTGCTGGGCTTCCACTTGGTGTGGAATCGAATCTGCTGACGGCATCCGACTATTACTAAAAAAGAAACATACAAAAATATATCACAGGTGATTTTGAGAAAGGCTATTTTAAAAATATGATGTGGACTCCGGAGACGGGCTTCTCAGCAGGGTTTTTTTTTAAGAACAAATTATTCCATTTTTTGTATCTTATATTAATACTAGCTGCGCTATGCCCTGGCGGACTCGGACTAAGGGTTGTACAGGCAAATGTATTTTAATTAATTTTGCACCGTATAATAAGGAAAATATAAAATAAAAAACGTATTTTAAATTTGATTCCAATAGAGACTAAGTTCAGTCTTTAAATGTTTCTCGATTCTGAAAACATTAGGAGATAATGTTAAAATTAAATAGTTATTCTGTAGATAAACTTTCTGAGGTGAATATCATTTTTCAATTATTTACACTCTAGTGAAGCATCATTTTAAATTTTATTAAAATAGTGAGAAAAATAAAAAAATAATTTGGGGGTCGAAGAGTCGAAAGAAGTTTTTGAAATGTGAAATTTTAGGGGTAGGAAGAATTTTAACTATCTACTGTTTTTATTTAATAGGAGAATTAAATCATAATGTTTCAACTAGAGCCAAAACGAAAAGGGGGTGTTCCCAGGGGCGCCGGAACGAATTTGAATCAGGGGGGCAAAAAATTTTTTTAGAAAATTAAAATAATTTAATATGTTCAAATAGTATAAAATAAAAACAAATCTACTATAAAACTTTAAAAATTTTAAATAAAATCACAATTTTAATAAAATTAAAATTTTAAAAAATTTGCTAGTGATTTTATCAAAAATTTTTGGAAAAAATTTTGAATTTCTTACTCTTTTAATTTAGAAGATTTTATTTTTCAAAAGTAAAAATATATAATTTTTAAAGATAAATGAAATAAAAGAAAATTTTTTGCCCCCTCTGCCACCCCCCTGAGGATGCCAGGGGGGGCATGTACCCTTGCCCCCCCCCCAGTTCCGGCGCCTATGGGTGCTCCTACCCCTGATTTGACAAATGATAGTCTAAAGCAGCGTTTTCCAAACTGTGAGGCGCGGACTAGTCTAAGGGGAAGCGCGAATATTAGCCATAGCGAAGGATTGCAAGTTTTATCAATAAAATAATAAATAAGAATAAATAAAAAAAATATTTGTATATATAAATTTTTTTTTTAGCATACACATTTTTTGTTTTTGTATTAATTTATTAAATGGGGGGGGGGGGGCTCATATGATTAAATAATTTTAAGGGAGGCGTTGTAACATGAAGTTTGGAAACCACTGGTCTAAACCATCCCCGGAAAATTAACTATCCATTAAAAAAAACTCTATGGAAATCTGCCCAGTAGTTTTGGAGTCAATGCGTTAAAGACAGACACGAATTTGTCTTTGATAATATAGCAAAAATTAAAATATAGATTAGACATAGATACCCCCGCCTCCTCCCCCACCCCCCCCCCTAAAAGCACCGGCCCCGGCCCCCAGCCCTCCCAATGATTTATTTATACCCTATGGCTTAAAAATAAATTAAAAAACCCCCCCCTGAACATTTATTCTCTAAAGTCTTTCCCCTCAAAAGTTACAAAAGCCAAATTTGGGAAAAGGGAAGGGAAAAAGGGGGGAGAGTGGGGGGGAGAAGGGAAAAAGAGAGAAGATTGAAAGAAAAAAAAAAAAAAAAAAAAATAGACATAGATAATTAAAGTTGAAAATTGAATAATTAAATCTCATAATTATTATTCTATAAATAATTAATCATTAAATTTCAACTTTCTTATTTTAATCATTTATAGAGATAGAGAAGAGAAGATATATTAACAAATATCATTCATAATCAAGAAAGAAACAAATATTTGTTATCTTCTCAAACAAGAAATCTTTTTTTTTTTTTATCCACTTGAGATTTTTAATTTTGTTTTGCAATTAATGATTTATATTGATCAATATTTTTCAATTTAGCAAATTAAATCAAAGTGTTTTGCAGCATATATATTTACCGAATGGGATGATCGTGTGCGAGGGTCCGTAGAGGCCTGGCTGGCGGTATTGGTGGCGGAGGCCGATGACGCGGTGTCATCAACAACATTCCATTTGCCGCTGAGTTGTTAATCGTCTGCTCGTCTTGCAAATCGGGCAAAGAGAGACGATAATTGGCAGGCGCTGGCGGAAGAGGCGGCGGCGCTGCTGCCTCCTCGTCAATCGAAGAGGATCTCGCCGCTGCAGCCTCCTGCTGTTGACGCTGATGACGCTCCTCTAAAATGCGCATCTCCTCTTTTTGACGCTGTAACTCCTCCTGGAGTCGGATTTCTTCCTTTTGCCGTTGCAACTCTTCGTGTTCCCGTTGAAGTCTTTCGCGCTCCAATCGCAGAGCCTCCTTAATAATAAATGAAAGAGTGTTTTATGCCTTATGATTATTTGGATTAAAATCTAACTACTCTAGGTGCAGTGATATACTGGCGATACAAAAATAAATAGATCTCTACTGATTTTAATTTTCAACCGATCAAATTTTTTTTATAAAGCTTTTTGTTGAGCAAATGCAAAAACAAAATTACTAAAAGCAAGCCCTTATTTTACAATTATTTTAAGCATTTATACAGGGGCGTAAAGAGATTTTTTTAGGCCTATAAGCAAATTCTAAATAAGGTGCCTCGACTTGCATTTTTTTCACAAAGGAAAATATTTATAAACAAATAAAAAAAAATACATCTCTGAGAATTAGCTATATTCACATGTATTTTTTTTTTACTTCATTTTAAAATCAATTATGAATATCACCAATAAAACGGGAATTTTTTTTTATGTACAGTGGTCACCAACAAACAATACTTAAGTGGATCCCCATGCGTTTTCATATAACAAGACAGGAATTCTATTATATTACAAGATTTGGATTTTATAGCTGGATAATCGTTAATTGGTAAATAAAATAGCAACTAAAATTATTTCCGTTATTGGCCCTCTAGGCTGACGTTGCTGTCTTGATCAAGCTTAAGGGCTGTCAATATAGGTATAGGCATAGACAGTCCTTAAGC
Organism: Euborellia annulipes; assembly: GCA_023213315.1. Classification (NCBI taxonomy): domain Eukaryota; kingdom Metazoa; phylum Arthropoda; class Insecta; order Dermaptera; family Anisolabididae; genus Euborellia; species Euborellia annulipes. The sequence goes on along the minus strand of JAKCPI010020432.1, from coordinate 46,417 downwards.
TGAAGATGGTCTTGATCAAGACCGAAACGTCAGCCTAGAGGGCCAATAAACGAAATAATTTTAGATGCTATTCTTTTATTTACTGATTTTTGGTTTAGCTATGGTTTATTTATAAAAATTACAATGTCCGCCACTCATTCTGTGGCCGAAACGTAGTAATTTTTACAAATGAACCACAGTTAAACCGAAAATCAAATTATTTTCTTCATGATCTGTGAAATCCTAATCTCCAAAATTCTATTATTCAACCACAAAAGAATCCCTCTAAAAAACAATGAAATAGCCGAGGTCCATTTAATAATTGTTGGTACTCACTGTACGTACTAATAAGCCAACAAGTCAAGAAATAGCAGTGGGGAAAAAATCTTTTTGAAAAAATATAAAAAATAAAACGTAAACCAAAGATTAAAAAAAGTGATTTGACTATTTTACATAAAAAAGAAGATTCTTTGGTCTACCTGGTATATTTTTGATTTATTTCTTTTTCAAAAAGATTTTTTAACGCTGCTAATTCTTAATTATCTAACGCAGGCACAAAATAAAGAGAAATTTTATTTAAAGTCTTTTTCGGCATCAAAGGCCATTTAGACTCCCTCTCTATTTATTTCAATTGTAATATAATCCAAAGAATTTACGGTTGGCACTTGTTGAAACATTCTTAAATTTAATTGAATTATCATCTAATCTAATTATAGATAAATAAATAACTTTGGAACAAATATTTTGTCTTAGCTCTGAAGATGACGTAGTAACGTCGAAACTCGCTTACGTTAAAATAAAATACCTTTTGAAGTTTAAGCTTGTGTTATTTATTTATCTATAATTAGATGATAATTTAATTAAATTTATTTCAAAGCCAATTCAACGGATATAAATTTTTATCGCATGAGACGGTATGCGAACCTCTGATCCCTAGCACAAGAGGTAGGATCTCTACCATTGAGCTAGGGCCCGTGCAAAAAAATTTTGATAATAAATAAATAAATAAATAAAACTCCCTTCACTTTCTGCCTGCTTTAATTCGTCATAATCTCACCAACAAGTGTGTCTATGTGCAATGAGTTTGAAAAGCAAAAGCGATTTGTGCTAAATATGTACATTGATAGATGCGCGTGTGCTTGTGCTTGTGAATTATTTGTTATTAATAAAAATCAAAAGCGAAAAAAAAAAAATAAAAAATAAAAGGGAAAATGTTTATGGGAAAAGACCCTCACCATTTGTTCTTCCTCTGTGCTTGGATTCTGGTCAGAAGCATTGTTCTGCAATGAGGACAGAAAGCATTTTATATACAGAGAGCGCGTCAAAAAAAAAAAAAAATAAATAAATAAAATTAATAACAAATTTTATAGAAAAAAAAGTAAAAAAAAGCAGCAAGAAGAAGACAAAAAGCAAATGAGTATTAAAAAAAAAAATGATTTTAAAAATTAATTCAAAAAAAAAGTAAAAATATTGAGAATAAAATAATGAATTTTTTTATAATAAAAAAAAATAAAAATTAGAAAAAGTTAAAAGAGAAAAGAAAAGAGAGAGAGAGGGAGAGAAAAGTAATAAAAAGTACTTCTTGTTGTTGAAGTTGAAGTTCTCTCGTCCTTAATCTTTGTTCCTCCTCGCTTCTTTGAAGTTCTTCTGCTGTTCGTCGACGTTCTTCCTCAGCTCGCGCCCACTCAAACGCTCGTTGCTGTTGCTCAAGGGCGACACGTAATTTTTCCGCCGAAAATTGTTCATCTGAAAACAAACATTAATAATCAGAACAATTTCAGGCTTAGTGACTTGTCTCCATCTATGCCAAACCTTAAATCATTTTTCTTTTTTGCCTTTGAGGCCATTTAGGGGTTATAGTATTGATAGAGAGTATACCGATGGCAACGGGAGTACGTTTCACACGTTGAGATCCCGGGGCCACGGAAGAAAAGATTATTGCAAAATATTACAAGATTATGACTTGCTTTCTTTCAAAATGTCAGACATAATCCTATTACTCATTTTGTTTCTTATTTTTATTTTTAAGAGTGAGCTCTCATAAGCGCTTACAGGTCAAATAGAACAACTGAAAATAGTGCTGATAAGCGTGAGCGCTTAAAGCATGTGAACACATGGGCGTACCCAGCGAGGGGCAGGGGGCAGCTGCCCCCCCCCCCTAGAAGCAAAAAAAAAAAAAATTAAACGTTTATAAAGTGGTGAAACGAAACAAAATTGGTGGATAGCGGCGGCGAATGATTATTTTTGTTAGGACTCAAGGGTTTTTAGGCCTTTAATTCGAAGGCTTTTCCCCTCTATATTAAAAATAGCTATGTCCCAATCTGGACGACCATGGTCTGCCCCGCCCCCCCCCCCCTGGACGACCATGATCTGACCATGCCCCCCCCCCCCCCTAGATTTGATCCTGGGTACGCCCATGTGTGAACATTCAATTAAATAAATTTACAATTAAAAAAAGAAAAAAAAAATCGATTTGCTTTTAATTTATATATTTATGGATATTCTCCAAATTAGCTTGACTCTCTTGATTTACATTTACATTTCATATTTCTTGGCATATATTCTCCCCAATAATAACTTATTATCCGTCCGATTTTATAAAAAGAACCATTTATTTCCATCTACCAGTATATCAACAAAACAATAATCCTCTCAACAATACCATTAGTGACAAATGCATTCTTGAGTGACGTCATTTCCCTCTCCCTTCACAATCTTATTGTTAGATAAAGTAATAAATAGAAACTTACTTGTAGGTTGCCTATTGATTTCTTCCCTCTGCTCATTTTCTTGTTTTTGATCATTTTGCTCAGATGATTGAATTTTAATCTCGTCATCTAAATTATTAATTCCATTCGGTGTTGAAATTTCAGTAACAGGTGTTGTAGTCAGATGTTCAATTAATTCCACTTTATTCTTTTTAAATTGGCCTGCTTCTTTTTCTTCTTTTTCAAGACGTTCTATTATTTCTCGTTCTTTTTTAATCAATTCCTCTTCTTCAGATGTGATGCTCGCATCATTAGCATAAATCTAAAATTCACATATTTTTTATTTTTAAATGTTCAAATTATTGAATAAAATAAAATAAAATAATTTTAATTATTTACTTCTGAATTTTGCGCACTATGCTGTGAACTCAAGGGACGTTCCAATTCGACTCCAGAATCTTGGCATTCCTCAGCTGGGATGGAATCGTCAAGCTCGGAAGAGCAGATCGACTGCCTGTAGAGTTGCTGCTCAGCGCGACGCTCTTCAGCCAGAAATGCGGCCATGTCAGGCGGAGGGGCTACCTGGAGCACTAAAAAATTAAAATACTTCACTAAGCTTGATGAGAAATTTATTTATTAACAAAAATTAATCAGTCTCAAGAAATTTAAATCAAAAGCACCTAAAAATGACAAAAATGGCTAACAATGACATTCAATGACAGACAAATTTAATATTGAATGAACGCATGCCTGCCTACCTGGCTCAAGAAACAAGTCGTCTGCTTGGTCATCAGCAATTCCTAAAAAGTCCGATCGCTTTCGTCGAATCTCTTTTTTGATGCGTTTTGTTGAGTCAAGACGACGCAACGTTGGTTTTGTAGGCTGTAAATTATAAATAAAATTAATATTGATATACATATGCTTTTTGCTTTGTTGATAACTTTTGACTGCATCCACATCTCACTTACTCAATCAAATAAGTAATTGTTTTGTTTGTTTTTTTTTAATCCTGTTTTGTGCTAGAAAGGGATTTATTATATTTTTAGAAAAATACCTCCTTCACTCTGATAAATATTTAATAATTTAAAATAATTAGTAGATTTAATTACATTTGAAATTTAAGTTTTAAATTTATCAATAATGTGATTAATTTTATTGGAGAGTATTGTTATTAAAAATAAATAATGAATTCATTCTCAAGTCAAAACAAAATTTTTCCATTTCAATTGTTAATATTTTTATCGGAGGGAAATTTTTATTTATAAGTTCACAAACAATTTCCTGGCTGATAAATAAAAAAAAAATTGGTAAGCCCTCTTTAATTACGTATGTTTAATCTTTAATGAATTATATAAATATTACCTTTTTTTTCGGATTAGTATTTTCAAATATATATTTATAATTTAGGAAAACAAAAGAAAAAGATCTGGAGAGATTGGGTTTGGATATTTATTTATTTTTTCCTGAGAGTTTTAAGCTGTTGTTCCAGAGAGCCTAGAGATGCCAATGCTTCGTTATTATCTTCTTTTTCGTTAAGGTACGATTTGATAATTTCAAGTGCCAAAAGAACTTTGATATATTCATTGTCTTTCCGCTCTCTATAGGACCTGATCTGGTATTAAAAAATTATTTTAATATTATTTTATAATCATTAATTTAAAATTTTTTTTTCTTTTTTTGAAATTTAACTTGTTACATTCCTTAGCCGATAAATATAATAAAAGGTTGGGATATAACTATCTCTTCACCCCTCTTTAATAATTTATTTGAGCAAGAATTTTATTTTTTTCATTGGCTTCAATTACCATAAAAGAGAATCTCTTCACCTCCTGAATCTTTGCAAAAATTTATATAAAATTTAATTTCGTAAAAAAAGAATTTAAAAATATTTGACAAAAAAAAAGAAGCTCCGTCATTTCTTGCTTCAAGTTTTATAAATCGCTCCTACGGTATTTTTGTTTCAATCCCTCACTCACCATTTGATCAAAAGATTCCTCTATGACTGCCTTCTCCTCTTCTGTGTTCTCTACAGGGGGAGGCGGCGGCGGCGGCTTTTCTTTTGGCGGCTCAGCACTGGACAACCCTCGCAATGGGAATTCAATTTCGGCCAAATCCAGGGTCATTGAAGGTAACTAAAAAAAAAAAAAAAAAAAAATTATTATAACTTCTCTATTAGATATTACAATAAATTAAATGACTAAATTTACCTCAATCGAAGAATTTGAAAGATCAAGGATAAGATCTTTATCCATGACGGGGGGTTTTGCAACTTCTACTATTAAATTTGGTTCGGGAGATTTTTCTTCTTTTACTGCTGCTTGAATTTTGATCTCTTCATCAGGCAAAACGTGCGCCACTGGCTCTTGCAATAATTGAAGCACATCTTGATTGTTATTCGTGGGAATCGTCGGCTCTTCCTCTTCAGTTGAGTTGATCATCAAGAAGGGATCTTCAGTTTGTTTCTCCGAAATGATCTTTTTCGGTGCTATCAACGCGTCCAAAGCCAAAAGAGCAGCTGCTGTGTCATCCGATTTTGACGATTCTGGTTGCTCCTCATTAGGCGAGGTTCTTCCGCTCTCGTTCGCAGAGGGTTGCATTATGGGAACGCCTGACGATTCCTAGAAATTTAATTTAATAATCAAGCAATGAATGTTTAAAGGTTATAATAATTATAGTATTTACACTTAGACGTTAATATATTCTGTTTAGAGGTGATTTGGAACTGATAAACGCAGAGAAAGGGAAAATGGTTCCCTCTTGCTGGGGAACGCCCAAGAAAAAGAGAATTCATCTAAAAATAGAGACTTGCATTGGAGCTCTGGACCTGGAGATAAATATGTCCTGGGATTTTTTTCCCTTTTTTCAAGCAGCGCTAAAGCTCTGGATGGGTGACCCGGGAGGAACGAAACTTTGTATTTGTAATGACTAACGCAGTCGAAAAGACAAAATCAAACAAGGAAGAACCAACGAACCCAATTAATAAACAATATTTTTTGAATAGGAAAAAAAATCGTTTTTCTTTCCTTATTTACCCTTCCCTCCTAGCTTCTGCGATTAATATGCCTACGTGACCTCGAAATTAAGAAGTCGCAATAGAATTCTCTGATAAACCGAATCCCAGAGCAGGGAGTTTCACTCTTTTAGTCTGGATAGACGAGAATTGGTAATAAAATTTATTTTTTGCTGCAGACAGTGAATGAATAAGTGAGTGGCATGCTTAATGCTTGAGTCAGAATCTTATTTCAAACGATGACTTAAAATTTGGAAGAATTTTGTGGGGCCTAATTAAAAATATTATTTTTAATGTCTAAGGTTAATTGAAGTTAACTGAATCAACAAACAACAAATAAAAACAAAACGTCGGACTTTGCCCTCGAGTCTGGCTAGGGAGGGAACGCCCCCCCCCCCCCCCACCGTGAATTAATTTTTGATTTCTAGTGGACACTGTTAGAAAGGAATAGGGAGGGAGGGACAACTCCCCCCCCCCCCCTTATAGATACGCTACAAGTGATTTGCTTTTGCTTCTGTTACATTTCTGTTTTCAAATATCCAATAATTATACCAATTGCGAACTTTGGAAGGGTCCTTGAAATAAAATATTAAACAATAAATCATTGATTAGATTTTAAATTGTTATAAAATATAGAGCTAGCCAAAAGATGAATTTTTTTAGACTATTTTTGGAGTTTAGGCTTTCACAGTTGTTATCATTAGTAAAAGAATTAGATTTTCAGTTTAACTGTGGTTTAATAAATTTGTAAAAATTACAACGTTTCGGTTACTCATTCTGTGGCCTTCTTCAGGTACAATTCAGCTAAGATTATAAAAGTTGTCACAGATGTAACTACCTCCATAATCTTAGCTAAATTGTACCTGAAAGCTAGAGAATGAGTGGCCGAAACGTTGTAATTTTTTACAAATAAACCAAAGTTAAACATAAAATCTAATTCTTTTACTATTTTTGTCTAGGCTTAATATAAAATTTGAGACATGCTTGTTAATACAAACATGATAATTTAGAATTTTTTTTTGACTTCTAAATATTTCTTCCGAAAACCTTGCCTTAAAGTCAACCTTTTGAAGTTCACGGCACCGATGAGAATAACATTAAACACTAAGGGCACCCTTGCTTGAAAAAAAATTAAGTTTAATATAAAAATGTATCTGTCGGGTTCTCGAATAACTGAATCGAGCACTGCCGCGCATGAGAGTAATTAATTTGACTTTTAGGGTATTTTTTTTTTGTTTATCTCAATATCTCGCGGCACCCCTTAGCCAATCACGCGACACCCTTGGATGCCGGGGCACACGGGTTGGAAATCACTGCCTTAAAGATATCTCACAATTATTATTCTATCAATACAATTAATCGTATAAAAATATTAATTTTCGCATTTAGTATATGCAAAGAAAGAAGAATATAAGCGCGATCAGCGGCCAGGTGCCCCGCCCCGCGGAGCCCCTCCCTCCTTGTCTCTGTGCTTTTCACTCGATTTATCAAATCCTAATTAAACAAAACCAAACTTAATGTTTAAAATTAGATTAGCCAAGTTGCATGTGAATTTTTTATGTTTTTGTGTTGGCCAATTCTAAAAGCAAAGAATGAAATGTGTGGGCTAACAGAGAGATAAAATTTTTAAGAAAGGAGGAAAACTTTTTATCTATTCTTCTCTACAATCTATCTATCAATTAATAATTATCATTTTGAAAAAAGCAAACTCAATATTTTTGTATTTACATTGATAATGCATTTATGAAATCGAAAGGAATTCAAAAAGATAAAACATTCTTACTCTATTTTTTCGGGGGAAGTTTATTTATTAATTATTCATAATTAAAAGTAAAGTCTGGTTGTTTGATCAAGAAAAAAGTGTTAGCGAGATTAGAGTTTAGATAATAAATGAAATAAAGGATTAGAACATGAACCCATCATTAAATTATAGACAAGAACATTATCGTTAATTATAGAATAATAATGGCGAGATTTAATTAATTTTATTTTGATTAATGCAAGCACTCAGAAGAAACTACCTGACGGATTTTTATGGGGTCTTTTTCAATGTGTTTTTTTTCTCATTCAGAGCATTTAAAATAAAAAAATCCGACCGATTTTTGGTGAGCTAACTTAGCTGCTGTACCTTTCGGAAATGAAAAAAATTATATATGAGTAAATATATATATATAGAGATGTTCCAAATTTTGTTCTAAATATGTCAAGTGTGAGTTAGCTAAATAAAAAACAAATAGATGTTATGTCAATTACTAGAGCACAAGAAATAGAGACATCTCTAGGCCAAGGGCTTTAGAATTTAATTACAACTAAAAAAAATTTTTAAACAAAATTAAAATGATATATACCTATATAAATAAGCAAATTTTGATAAAATAAATCTGGTGTGACTGTCCGCACAGATATTTTGATTTTATTGATTTATTTTTAATTAAATTTAAATAAATCAATTTTTTTGCTTTTTATATGAATAATTAAAAAAAAAAGATCTCTGAGAGTCAACAAAGTGTATAAAAAAGTGACAAAAATCTTTTTCCAAATTTTCAGAATTCGTTTAATTTAATGAGAGATCGGAGGTATAAATCATGAGAAAGCCTCAAAAATAAAAAAAGAATTTTTTTGCACTTCCTAATTATAACTCCCATTTTAATTTGTTCATTTGCCACTCATAAAAGCTCTTAGCTCAGTGGATACGAACCGATTAATTTAGAAAAATGAGGACGGGTTCGGATGCCGGAAAAGATCTTAAATAAAATAAATAAAAAAATGAACCCTAATCTCAATCCTCAACCTTTAATTTAGAGCATCCGCTCTTCAACCCAAAGAAGGAAAAGATCCGACAATCAACGGGGAGGGGGGGAGGGGGGCATTAACAAACCCGCAAAAGTATTCAATAAATAATCACAAATTAAAAAAAAAAAAAAAATGAAGAAATTTACCGGAAAGTCACGCGCAAGCTGAGAGATGCTCTCTACAGCCAACTCTAATTGCAACTGCCATACATAGTATGTACACGAATTAGAGGAATTAAGCGGGGAGGGGGAGGGGAGGGGGGGGGCAAGGTCACCTAATAGCAAATCAACAGAGCGGCTGATAACATCAGCATCACAGCTGATAAGATAGTTAGGATGAGAAAAAACACAAATGTTAAAATAGAAAAAAAGAAGAAGAAATTGTGTTATTGTTACAAATCTAAGACATAAATACATATTTAATCAAAATAGATACATAGAATCAAAGTCAAATTTATGATTAAAATATTATCAATCAAATAGACGAATATTTATTTTTCAATTTATCTTGATAGTGTACGTTTCGATCACCTCAAGTGACCTTTTTCAGGAATGTTTGTTTATCCATAGGTCTTAATTGTTTTAGCACCTGATTGGCAAAGACCACCTTCAAGGAACCAGGATTAAATGGTTGAAGGAACTCGGGACGTGATTTTGTGGTTATACTCGTGATGCTAGGAAAAATAGTGTTAGGAGGGTTGTTCCAATTTCGGGAACAAAAAAAGAATTGATTGATATTAGTCTCCTAGGGATGGTGAAACGCTATGAACAAACAGCCTTAACATTAGGAAGCATAATGGAGATATATTCTACATATATTCAACCAAGCAACAATCCTTATAATATCTATAGGGTGCGGCGCGAGAACTTCCTTATTTTAAACAATGATAAAACAAAAAGTATTGGAGATATCATTTTAATATTTTTTTTTTCATTGCTTTTTGAAAAAGATGTCTTGAAGGGGGTCATCGTTCTGCTCAATACACTGGGAGAGTCGAAATCTAAAGTTTTGGACCACTTTGGCCAGCATTTCCGTGTTGGTCTTGGCAATAGCATCACGGAAATCGTTCTTCTGCTGATCCAGAGTTTTCGGACACGAGCGCGCTGGCCACTCTAAATCATTCAGCGTTTTAGTTTTGAGAGTGGCCACCGCGCTAGCCAAATTTTTCACCCTGTGATTTTTTTTATGGGTATATCTCAAATCCTTGGTGTCCGCACACTCTGGATCAGCTGAAGAACGATCGATACTCGTGATGCTATTGCCAAGATATGATGGCCAAAATTGGTCCAAAACTTCAGATTTCGAATTTTCCAATGTAACAGAGCAGAACAGTGGCCCTCTTGAAGATTTCATTTTCAAAAAGCAATGAAAAAAAAAATGATAACTCCAATACTTTTTGTTTTTTCATTGTTTAAAATAAGGAAATTCCCGGGCCGCACCCTGTAGATATGTCTATAACTATGGCAAATATTTTTTTTTCTTTTCAGAAGAATAATCAACAACGTCACTCCCTCCCCCTTTTAAGGGCTTGGAAAAGCACGTGTGTAAAATTCCTAAAATTATAAAAACCGCCAGTGAATGAGCAGCAGTGCGCACTGCTGAGGTATTCGGAGTGGGACTAATACACACAAATGAAGCAAGTTGAGAGATCCCGGCAAGCCTCAACTTACTTGAAAAGGAAGAAAACCACCCATTTCAAGGTGCTGTCTCTATGATAATCGTGTGTAAAAAGCAACATCAACAGGCGCAAGTGTCCTGTGAGTCGCCGAGGAGCCGTACTATATATTGAATGTCACATTACCTCTATAATTTTGTTATATAATTATATAAAATATAATAGCCGTAAAAAAAACAAAAGCTTAATTTCTCCGTTTTAATAAAATTTCCTCACAACAATTGTTCGGTAGAAGATAGGAATTTAAGCAAATCTTTGATGTTTTTTTTTGTCTCCCTCGCTCGCGCCGGCCCTCGCCCTCAACTCATTTATTTAAACTGTGATGAGGGTTGCCTGAGTGTCCGGGCGTTTTTAGTTTGTCAAGTATTAAAAAAAAACACAAATCATTTTCGTAAAAGGGTAGAGAAATGAGAGACGCAGTTAGTTTTTTCTTTATTTATTTAATTCACAGCTGACGTTTCGGTTTCGTATTTGAACCATCTTCAGAGCTGGCGAAAAGTCATTATGAAAGTGTCACAGCGGATTTTTATACATTGTTGAACCAAACCCTTGTATAATAATTTTATGTACCTGGTCATTGCATACTGTGTATATAAGGGTTTGGTTCAAATATATATAAAATCCACTGTGACACTTTCATAATGACTTTTCACCAGCTCTGAAGATGGTTCAAATACGGAACCGAAATGTCGGCTGTGAATTAAATAAATAAAGAAAAACTCTACTCCCCCTTCTATGAATATAACAACACATCTATAACCCATGCAAGCCGTAACACACTTTAGGTAATAATGAATTGACTGGGGAGACAAATGGAAAACAAATCAAATTAGAATCTTCTTCAGAACAATTTTATATTTGCCATTGCCTTAGCTGTGCTTAGTCGAACTTATTTTCATTATTGTGACGTCACCCCTTTGTAGTGATTAATACGAGTAGTCAATATGCTCTCTTTGTTCCTATGATTGGAACAACTCTGCTGGCACTATATTTCCCAACATCAACCTACAATCTCCAATCACTTTAAATCCAACCACAAAGGCACCCGGGGGATGATGTCAAAGGCTGACTTGTTTGAAGATTTTTATTTGAGACAACAAATTTAAAAGAGATTACCTCTAATAGTTCAAGATATAATTGTCATGCGGTAATGGAGAGAAAATAAGATTGTAAGAACCCCATTTGAAGCATGCAAATTTTAGATTTTTTTTTTATCTTATTGAATATTGGAAAGATTTATTTAAGGATGGAAAAAGAAAGACCGCAGCTGCTTTTTAAGGTTTTCATTTTTGGTCCTCTGAACTCGATTTACAATATAAATAAAAAAAAAAAAAATTTGCGCTTACGCCCGTCCTGTATCGTTGCTGATTTCAATTAAATTGGTATAATTGAAACTTTCATTTATATTCAGGCATATCGAGAGCTCAGAAACGCCCGTAAAATTAGAAATAAAAAACAGAAACGTGCCAGCCACATCCTCGTTTCTTTTTCCATCCGTTATAAATTTCCAAGTTATTTTTTTCTTTATATGAAAAATTTACTTACCTAAAATTGACCAATATTTACCGGGGCAAGTCCTGAATTAATTTTAAATATAAATAAAAAGGGAGAATAAATAAAATAAACGTAATAGAAGAAAAGAGATTCATTATGAAAAAAAAATCCAAAAACTGAAGTAGAATTCCCCCCCCTCCCTCCTCTCAATGCCAGACCAATCAATGACCTCCGACAATTAGCTATTTAAAGAAAGAAAGAAATGAAAAAGAATTCAGTTGCAAGAGCAATATGATAAAAAAAGAGCAGAAAAAAGTTTTTTAAAAATGTGATTTCTTACGAAATATTAATCTAATCATTAATAACTATTAACTGATATAATCGAAAAAAAGTTGAGGGATTAGATCGACAGATGTGTTGATTTGCACTCAACAAGTCCTGCCCCTGAACCATAATGCTATCTGGGCTGAGAAGCGATCCAAGCGACACTTAAGCCAGGGTTTGGCAGCCTTTTTAGGACTTTAGCTCACTAACTTGAAAGTCAAGGCAAAGGAGCATAACCCAGTGCCAACTAATTAACCATGGATGAAGAAACCTAATAACTGGCAGCTCCTGGCATAAGCAACTAATGAATAGGAGCGGGGTACAGATTTACTGACAAGAGGGAGGAGGGGTTAATATATAATTTGAGTACGTCAGCATAAGATAAAAAAAATCAACAGAAATGAGCTATAAACAACGAAACATTTTTCTTTCGTACACAAAAGAAATATTGTATTAGTAATAAAAGAAGGAAAAAGTTTTTTCTTAAACAAAAAAATTTTTTTCTAATCTTATTTCAAAAATCAATACTGGATAGCAATTGCAAATAAATGTATATTATGACAATTTTAGGAACTGACCGAATATTCGGATTCGGCCAGTTTCGGCCAAAACGTAGCCGAAACCTAAGTCAGAAAAGCTGGGATGAGACCCGCACACCAAAAACAACAAAAAAAAAAGGTAAAATGATTTGCACTTAGGGAAAAAATTTTCCCGCAGGGCGGAAAACTTTGGTTCCGCAAAAAGGTAAAATGATTTTACGTGCGGGAAAAAAATTTTTCTGAAAGGCGGAAAAATTTGATTTCGCAATGTTCCGCGGGGCAGAAAAAATTTAGTTAATTTTAAAAAAAATTTCCACAGAAAAATTTTCGAGTTAAGCCCCCCCCCTCCCTCGAAAAAATTTCTATATACGCCCCTGATAGGAGATACAAGTTTCGGTTTCGGCTGAAAATCTTGTTTCGGTGGGACACTAATGACAACTAACAGGTATGATTTTCATTCTATAATAATGATTGTAAATAAAACTATATTTATAAAAGAAAAAAATGTTTCGTTGTTATAGCCGAGGATGTCTTTGACCAAAGCCGAAATATCAGCTGATAAAAATATAAATTTTTTCAAGGAAAACCTACGTTGTCTTCTATCATCCCTGATAAAAATTCCACCAGCCATAAAATAACCTTATACTTAATAAAAAAGGCCCATTTAATAATTTGCTCATTATTGCTGATATGGAGAAGGAGGGAATACAAAACAGTCAAAAATTTAACACCTCTGGTCTAGAAGTAGGGGAGGTTGAGTACAAATCGGGGCTCGAACCCCGCCGACGTCTACTTTTTAATAAATAGTAATTATCCTTAATACCTTAAAAGCTAATTTGGCACTTTTGCCCTTGCAAAAAAGAGTCAAGTTAAACATATATAACACAAATTAATTTTGACATTTAACATTTACAATAAACAGAGATTGCTTTTCAAAGAGAACATAGAAAAAGATGAGCAATAGAAAATGGAAAAGAAAATAGGATAACATAAAATAAACAAAAACTACAAGAGAAGAAAATAAAAAAGGCCAAGAAATGTAAAAGGTGTTTTTATTGTCTCACATTAAAATTAATAAAACAGAAAGGGGAGAGAAGGAGAATCACACAACGAGAGTTTACCAATTACCATTTAATACAGAAATCAAAATAAATAAAGGGCCAGGTCGCATAAAACAACGACTAGTGGATGTCACCGGGTATCTTGGAAGATGTTGCCTAAGCATGTGGTGACTGCCATCCATTAGCGAAGAATATGCGACCGAAACAACAGACAAAATTTAATTACAATTCATTTTATAAACAAAATAGATCATATCCCTTTTATTTATTAAATTTCGAAAATAATTTCTATCAATAACGTTATCTAATCACAAAAGACAATTTTTTTTTTTAACATTTATCAACATTTTATTTGTATTACAATTATTTATTTATAAATTTAATAAAAACATTGATTGATTATGCTTGATTATAAAAGCAAGGCACACATTAGAAAGAATCCAAGGCCAATCGCCCGCCCTTTAAAAATATAAAGATTATCCCATCCGGAACTAAAAGAAATAAACTTTTTCTCCCTTGAATGCGCCACTGCCTCTCGGTATTCTATACACCAAAAATTTTACTCCCCTCCCCTTCCTTAACAAAATTCTGTGACCACCACTTGACTAGTAGGGTAATTGAAGCGAAACTTCTTTTAGAGCAAGTTCCATTCTAAAGAGGCGTCAGAAAGGAGCAAATTTTCATTCTTTGAACATTATTTGAATCAGATCCTATCATAAAGTAAATGTGGCGTCTATTTCTCTAGTATTTAGTATAAAGAGATGGTGTTTAATTTTTATCAGAACACTCTGCAAAATTCTTATTATCATCCGTTTCCTTACAACTTTATGCAAATAAATTCCCGTAGACTCTTGTCATTACGGGTAACGAAGTTTCGTAGATTTTGGTATATATTTAAGAAATTATAATCCATGGCCTCATCAGTTTCCGAAATAAGGAAAACTGCTTCAAATGGCCTTTGGGTCCTCCTCCAACTTCTATAAAAAAATAATAATTGTGGAGGAGAAAAATAAAAATAAATAGTAGAAAATAAAATGCCGAGCAGCTATATTTATTTCTTTATTTAAGAACCCACAGCAACGTTTCGGTTGACTATGCGACCATCTTCATGGCTAGAGTTCAGTTCAAGATGGTCGCATAGTCGACCGAAACGTTGCTGTGGGTTCTTAAATAAAGAAATAAATATAGCTGCTCGGCATTTTATTTTCTACTACATATTGATTCAGCTATTCGCCTCGCTTACATAAAAATAAATAAATAAATAATATCAATCTAATGTATTTTGGAGGACATAAATAAATATTATTACTTCATCAAAGAATGATAAAAATTATACACTCTTTATTTCATGACATTACCGAAATGTCAAATTTTCCAATAAAGAATTTCCGAATGAGGGGCTTATGGGGAAACATTATTTGGTTATACAGTTTAAGGAAGGTTGTGAAAATGAGTATTTCTTCTCGTCTTCCAAAAATTTCAAGATGAACTCTAAATACAATCCGAGTGTAGAAAAATTTCTGAAAGGTTCCGTAAAAAATTACTGATTCTTTGGAGATGTTTGTTTTTCGTTTCTTTCTAAAAGTTAGCTCAAGAACATTTAGAAATACCGAAAGATGGGTTGGCTATAAACAAAACTGGCTAGCCTAATGGCGATTGTTGCCCCATAAATGACGGAGGTGATGTGGAAAAATAGCGAAAGAAGTAAGAAAAGCAATGATAATAAGATATTTGAAAAATATTCTCCAGTTTTTTTTTTAACAATAATTATGTGGCCGAAACTTTGTATCTTATATAAATAAATAAACCACAGGTTTTTTTATTAAATAACAACAGCTCTAACTTTGAAATCTCTAAAAACAGCCCTTGTATTTTAGGTATTTTCCAAATAAATTCAATTCAAATATTGACTTCAAAGTTCTCTGTATTTAAAATAGAAAATATTCAAGTATTCCAAAATCAAAAGCAAGAAGCTACCTTCTCGATTCGTTCTAGTGTGCACCTGGCTTAAATGAAAGGAGGATATTGATTGATTATCAAGGTCAGGAATTATCAGTGATAAAAATGTACAAATATCATTTCAATCCGACGAATAAAAATACAAATATTTTTTTTTTCTAATAAACATACAGTATATGCACAATTTTCTCTTGTTTATAAACACTTATTATTTTTGTGGTTTTAAAGACTTTTTAGTGACGTTCTGACCAGAGCACATTGCGAATTCAGGACAACATGTAATGTTAATAAACACTCAACACCAATATATGTTTTAATATCAGGGATCGGGAGACAATCACAGTACAGTTAGTTACATTTGCATCTGTGTTTGCAAATCGAATTAGAATTTGCTCAATAACAGGAGAAGTGGCGCCTATTAGTTGGTCCATGAATTGATAACGCCGCTGAGGTGTGAAGTGATTTGGATATATATATCCCTGTCAATAGTTAAGTAGGTTTGGAGTTATTTCTCTTTCTCAAGTGCCTTCTTCAGTTTTTAGTTTCTTCCTTTCAAATTTTTTTTATTATGGCCATTTTGTCTTTTTTTTTCCAGCTTTTTAACCTTATTGTTAGGCAGAAAACAGTGAATCTATGGAATACTTCTGCAAGATTATTTTTTTTTTTAATAGCGTCTCATATTTTTCAAACTTCGACTCTAAAATTCTTCATTATAAAGTATAAGGTTTTTAATCATACTTCGGATGGGAAATGTACCGTAAATGGTAGCCCAAATTTGGACCTTCTCCTCTAATAACAACTAAAATTAGGAATTGAAAAGTGATGTGAACTATTAAAAATTAAATTAAAGGTCATGAAAATTAAGAACATTATTTTTTGAGGCTGAGATCTTTTTACAATAATTGCAATGCAGCAGCTCTGACGGGTGGTTGTTTTTCCATGAACAACAATCTGTGTCAAAAACATATCAAAATTATTATTAAAATCTGGTGTGCTGAACACACAGCTTCCTAGTCTAGATATCAAATTTGGGCTTTGATATTTTGTTTTGGTTTTCGTTAACGCACTCATAATTGTAATTTTTCATGGTGTCTTTGTTACGGTGGCATGGTTGCCATATTTATATGAATATATACAAATATTTCCCATAAGAGGAGTAATAGTAACAGTTCCATACAATACTACTAACTCTTCGCTTCCTTATCACCAAATTTACCGCTGCGAAGAAGTTACAAAAGTTAAGAAAACGGTTGATCATTATACACCTTGAAATTTCTACAGGAGGGAGATGTTATATTGTTATGTTGCCATTAACCACCTTAATATTCCAGCAATATTGCAAAACTTGGCAATCTTGCAAAATATTGACAATAATTCAGCAACATTGCTCAATAAGCTAACCTTACAGGGAATATTGCAACAACCTTCCTGCAATATTACTATGTCCGTCTTGTTGTAACTTGCAGGAATATTGCTGAAATATTGCCAATATTGTTCAAGATTGGCAATATTACTGCAATATTCCAAACTGTCTGGGTATAAATATTGTGAGGTATGTCTTTGTGACTGGAAGTATTATTAAGGAGTCAAAAAAAAATCCAAGATATAGGCAGCCAAAATTATTTCTTTTATTATTGCCGTTCCAGGCTGACGTTTCGGCCACTGGTCTAGGCCATCTTCAGAGCCGGAGGCGAGAATAAATGAAAATTACAATTTCAGCGACACACATTCGCATGAACGGAGCGGAGCGCTCATAGGACAACGAAAGAATGTCAGCCTGGAACGGCAATAATAAAAGAAATAATTTTGGCTGCCTATGTCTTGGATTTTTTTGACTCCTTTACAAATATCGTGTTTATTGTTGTGCTTTTTCCTGAGATTAAAAACATTTAATTTGTATTAAGAATCAGTTATTTCTTATCAAATATAAACAGTCTGCACTATTACTTATTTCATTAGAGCTCGGAGTAGATTAAAATGCCTCAAAACGGAAAAACAATTGAATGTCTCGTTTTTGAATTATTTTGAAATTTTGGGACACCCACGAAAGCGCTCTTGTTAAAAGTACAGAGATCAAAACTCTAGTAGTTAGTCATCAGCCCTTAATGTAATTCGTTATTGTCTCATGGGCTTTAGGTAGTTGACTCCTGATGACAAAAGAAATTTGTATCTCTTCTGTTAATGTTATTGTGGAACAGACCTTTAGCGGAGTTCATTTGGGAGGTGGCGGCGATCTATTATATTTGTCTATTACAATAATTACCAAAAAAATAAAAAGCATTATGATAATAAATAGTGTAATCATTGATCTCCTATTATTGATCTGAAGCATTTCAGTTATGTACAATTCTCAAAGACGAAATTCTTCATAGACCAATGACGGGTCCTTGTCTTGAGGGTGGACAGAATACCCCTTATGGCTCTTAGCCGAGCTCAGTTCTAACTGATTTCTCTCAACAGTTATAATGGTCGGCTCTTCTTCTGGTTTTGGTCTCCTCATGCCGACCATTTCATGGGCATGATTGGAACGAGGACAAGGAGGTGATGGTGTGTTGTTGACATGAATAGCAGCCGCACTTAAAAAAGCTGGAAGAGTTTCAGGTGACATCGCTATCAATGAATTCAGATCGATATTACGCGATTCTAAACTTTCTATTGGTGGTTTACTTATTGATGTTTTCTTTGTCATCTCAATAATTTTAGGTTTTTGATCGTCACTAATTGTTATATTATTTTGAACAATTTCAGCAAAATGTGTTTGTATCGTTGATGATGATAAATAAATAGTAGGTTTAATATCTAAATTTGGACACATTGACGCAGAGGAGATGTCGAGAAGACAAGGAGTAGAAGAAGAACAGGCCGTAGAAGATGTAGATGAGCGAACAAGCTGCCCAACCAGAGAAAAGTTAGAAAGCATCCAATGAATACCAGATAACAAACACCAAATTAATTATAATACTAAAGAAAGGTAAACTAAAAATCAATAAATAAAAGCCATGCAAAAGGAGCAACTAAAAGTACAACAAAAAGCAAGGATATACTAAAAAGCTTTCTTCAATTTTACAGAAACCAATAGGCGGTCATTTCCCTAACTCAAATTAGGCCTGAAGAATAGCACGGGGAGGGGGGGGGTTTACATTTTTTTACTTTGATTATACTAGAGTTTCTTTTGGACATTCTAAAATGTTATAATAATACGTGTAGCTAAATTTAGTACAGTTTTGTTTTCCCAAGTTGCACTTGAAGCATTCCTAATTGCCATTTTAAAGGCAATTAAAGTTTGATTTTAATCAAATAATGAGATTTAATTATAGACAAAACAAGGGGATCCAGAGATTTTCGGGGGGAGGGGGGGTATGGTGTGACTGGCCGCACAGCACTTAACTTTCTCTTACTTTCGGTAATTTCTGTACTTGTTTACCAGTTTTTTGAGTTGATTATATACAAATTAAATTTTTAACTATTTTCTCGTAGTCTCTTTCTTGGACAAAGAATACACGGATTGGATATATGTATTTGTAATCAAAAAATTATTAAAATTTTTAATAATTTATTAATTATACTGTTTCGGCCAGCATCTCACTTAATACACGATTGGCTTTAAAGATTTTTAACAATTATTGTCATTATTATGTCATACTACTATTATCTTATTGTTATAACGTAGTTTTTAGGCATTTATTTATTATTAGGCCTACTATTCAAATACTATTTGTGGATGTCTGATGTTCTGAAGGTGGCTAATGTGCTGGCCGAAACAGTATATGCATCTGTCAAGAACTAATAATTTATTAAAAATTTTAATAATTTTTTGATTATAAATACATAATACCCGAATACCCTTTGTCCAAGAAAAACTCCGAGATCCCGTTATTCATAATATAAATATTGGACTGCATCCACACTCTCATTTTAAAATAAGATCTTTTTCACTTTATTGAGATTCTCTATTGAATTTTTCGATTTATCCCAAAGTGAAAGTAAACATTTGGCACCTCTTAAAAAAGTTGGCTGGCAAAAGTAATTTTTTGATAATAACACAGCCAGCAATTAAATCTCAAGAGTGACTCATTTCATTGATTAATCTAGACCCGAAATCTAACCATTTGGCACAGAGGCGAACGATTATTAAATAAAATAAAAAAAAAAAAAAAAAAACGAAAGAAAACAGTGACAACATTTTCTATTAGAAAAAATAATTTTACTCACCATATCGTTGGCTGCTCTGGTATCTGTTGGTTCAATTGGCGTTTCTTCAATTGGAGGTAAAGGCGAGAGTTGTTCGCTAAGTTCACTGCCTTGACGTTTATGCGGCCCTAAATCGGTAGCAACATCCAATGGATCGCCTCCAGATTCCTCATCGGCTTGGCTTACAGCACATGAAACATCCGCTGTGTGAATTCCAGAATCCTCCCGATCTGAAGGGACACTAGAGCGACAATCGAGGAGATCTTCGAGACTTTGAACCCGTTCAAAGGCAGAACTGGGAGTGTCCGTAGGAAGCGGGCTACTCCCTAAAGAGTCCAAAGAACGGTGAAGTTGTAATTGTCTTTTAGTTGCATATATTGCCTCCTCGGGGCTGGAAGCGCGCTCTTCGTCTTTCATGAAATTGGCGAGTTTAGCAAGGAATGCCGGATCTCGATCAGGTGTCACCTTCAAAAGAAAAATTATAATGAATATTCAAATCAAACAAATTAATAACATTTTGATTTTAATTCAACTACCGAAAAAAAGAAGGTTGTCTGGATATAAAGGCATTTATAAAAATTTAAAGGTAATTTTTACTTTTTTAATATGTTATTAATCACTATCTCATACGTATAAATAATTTTTTGAAGCAGATCTGACGGAGAGTTATCGTGTAATTAATTGAAATTTAACATGTAGCCTTTTGCCTATAGAGAATGTAGATGAAACGCACACATCGAATTATGTTATCCATGTCAACCGACAATCTTGTCAGTACCATCTGTAATATTTGACACTTATACTGTCCCGAGGAAGAGCGCGACGGGCGCTCGAAACGTCGACAGAATAAATTTGTTTTTATTTCCTTGGCTGACTTCTTTCCACGCAACTATAGTTAATACTCACAGCCAGTATAATAATTAAAAATTATAAATCATGATAGGTCACGACTAAATTATAGTAATGAATCTATGCATTCAAATTTTTAATTTAATTTAAAAAAATAAATTAGATTATATTATGACTTACTACGGGGTACTCTCCGAAAAACTTTTAACAAAAAAACAAAAATAATTTAGTCTTTATTTTACTGATATCTTATGTTACGCCCATGTTTATTTATTTCTCTATCAATGTTATCTAGTATCCTATATCTTAATATAAAAATTTGTAATACGCTTAAATATGAATCACATCCATTAGTCTAAGTAAGTTCTCTGAATATTTTATCAAAAAGAGCAAATTTACTTAAGGTAAATAAGATAAATTGCAAGCTCACAGTATCTTGAAATTTTTTGGGCGAAGAAAATGTCGCATTAAATTAAAAGTATAATAATGTTTTATTTATCTATGATTTCATTGAGAAAAGGGCGACGACAAAGTTTGTGCACTCTTTATCAAAGAGTATTGACGAAATTCGGAAATTTGATTCCTGGGTAAAATAAAAAAAGACCAGATGAAATGACTTCCCGACAAACTTTGTTGTTATGTAAAGTAATTCTAATCTCAAGTTTTGTAATATTATATATACCAAAATCTGAAGGCAGTCAGAGATAAAAGTACAAATTTTTTTTTTTTAAGTTTTGGACTCCAATCGCATCCTTAAAGCAAAATACGGTATACTATATACAATATATTGAATTTTGTTCAAAGGACTTTATCAAGGGTTTTCATTAAAAATTATTTTTATTTTTAAAAGGGCCCCGAGAGAGATTGCTTTTTTAAAATTTTCTCCTTAAATTTATAAACGATATTTTCTTAAATGAAAATAAAGAAATAAATATAGGCCTATATATTGATTTTAAAAATTTCGAGGCGGGGAGGGTCGCGGGCGTTTCTCTACTAATTGGAAACAGGCCCATACATTTATGTCCCAAGCATTTGTTGAATATTAAAAAAACCATTTCGTACAATGAAAGGCATTAAAAAATGAAATGTGAATGTGAATCTTCTAAAAGCCTTGGTAAAATCTTTTTTTTGTGAGTTATGGTCCAGTGGCTGCTTGAGGATTTGTTTACATTAAATAAATATTTTTATTTTATGAAATTTGAAATATAATAGAGAATACTGTGCCTTATGGCATGTTTTTTTCCCTCACTCCTCTAATTTGTATAGAAAATCAATGGAATACGTGCTACGATAATGTGAACAGTTGGCGGCAAGATAATATTTTTCATTGAATGGGCACCAGGTAGTAGATTATGAACTTAGTTGCCGGTCCCCACAATTTGGTGTCGTTTTTAGGCCGTACATTTAAATTTATAATAAAGGGAGAGAAAGGAGGTGAAGGGGTTAGAGGGGACCACCGCAGCTGGCGGCATGATAGTACTTCTCAGGGGACTATAGAGAATCACCGCAGTTGCTGACAAGATAGTTTTTTCATTGTTTGAGGTTTTAAGTATAAGAATTTGACCATAATTGCAGGTCTTCACATTATCTTAGCACGTACGTATTCCATTGATTTCCTATACAAATAAAAGGAGTGGGGGTAAAAAAAAAATTGGTCCGGCAAGATCCGGATCCTTATTCTTGGAGCTATTCTCATTTTGCATACACAACTACCTCTAGCGCCTGGACTCTTCTAAGAGAAAGTAAAAATTATCAGATCATTTGGTATTTACAGTGTGATACTTTGCTACCTTGTCAGCATTTCTTCCATACAAAAATATGTACAATTTAGAGTGAATCAGAGGGGTTCAGAGCGCCTCTTAAGAAGTGCTGATATGCTTTCGAAATATAAGGATGAATAAACTCATTATAAATCACAATTTTTCTTTCCTTTGCTAATCAACGTGCATCTCCATAACAATTCTTATTATTATTGGGATCACACAAGAAAGCTTATTTTTTCTCATCTACAATGACGTATTTCAGAATTTTAGAGATTACCGAATCAAATTAAAATTCATTATTTAGATAATTTAATTTGTCTTAATAATTTTCATAATTAAGAAGAAAATTATTATTATTCCATTCCAATTAAGTGCCTGCTTGAGGATTTGTTTACATTCATGGAATTAATAACTCAAAAAGTTATGGGAATTTCGGGATGAAAATAATTTTCCTGTAATCCCTAGAAGGTCCTCTTTATGTATATAAAATTTCATTTCAAAATTCCAACGGGAAGTTAATAGAGCGTGACAGACAGACGGACATTAGCGAATTATATAAATAGATAATTAGATTATCCCGACGTTTCTAGATTCTATATTAACAATAGGGGAATTTTGCATACCTGTCTCCCAGTCTCTTGATGCGCATTCCTTTCGAGATTGTTGAGTCTCTCCCTTACAGATTGAGTGATATCTAATTTTGGTGATGACCCATTTATAGGATTTTCTGCATTTTGTCCTTGCACATGACGTTGTAAATTTGAAAGACGATCCTTAACAGATTCTGTTACTTCCACTTTAGGAGCATTCACGGACGATGGGGAAGTTGCTGACGCTAATGTCGTCACATTCGAGACTTTAGTGTTGTCAGTTAAATTCCAAAGCCTTTCTTTGATACTTTTGGCGTTCGCTAATTCAGAAAGTCGTCGCTCTTGCCGATAACTTCTAAAATAATAAATAAATTATTATATATTTTATCAAGATAAACGAAGGCTAAACTTACATTTCTTCAACATGTTCATTTATAGCATCTCCTCCATTGTTCACAGATGAAGTTTCTGCGGCTTTTTCAAATATCTCACGGCGTTTAAGAATATCCCCTTTGGGGAGCAAATTCATTGGCGAATTCTTCTTATTCATTTCCCCCTCGCCATTAGAATTGCCATTAAGCTCGTTGACAAGAAATGAATCTCTTTTCGGTTTCACTGGCGGGATCGGTGGTTGCTGCTTCATGGTCGTTGATGTTGCAAGTTTTTTTTACTTGACTTTCGGCAAAATTCACATAGCTCTGAATGGCCCTCTCGTATGTGTATTCCTCATCTGGTTCGGGAGAGGTGATTGGAGTAGTATGGCCATTATTTCCGCTATGGCCGTTAGGAGGGTTGCCGTTGGTGCCGTCTTTCGAGATGTCGTTTTCTATTTCTTGGGTATTCTAAAAAAAAAAAATACATATATATATATATTAATAAAGAATTATTATTTTTTAAGGAAATTCGGGTACGACAAAGTGAAGAAAATTCATATATGAATTTTTTATGTTAGCGAGGTGAATAGCTCAATCAATATGTAGTAGAATAAATAAAGGGCCATACAACTATGTTTCTTTTCAAAATTATGAAAACCCAAAATAAAATGCTGAATTTTTTTTTAAATTTTCTATAAATTTTAGGCTATTAGAAAATTTTAATTAAAAATATTGGGCGCAGACGATGGATAGGAAGAATGAAATAATATATATAGCCTATAATAAAAACCCAATTTTTAAAATTTGCACGATTTTTTTTCTTCTGACTTTTCAAAAAAATAAAAAATTTCTTCAAAATTAGATAAAGAAAACTTTTTCTAATTAGTGACGGAAGATAATTTTATATTTTTTCAGGAAGGTGAAGAAAAAAGGTTTAAATTCGACCCAAAATTGTATCTTTCGTGCCTCCTGCACTCGTGAGTGAAATACGCAACAATGATATTGCTCATTCTCATTGTTGTATTTCACTCACGAGTGCAGGAGGCACGAAAGATTTTTTACGACCTTACATTTACTTTTTCCCCCTTTTGTATTTTATATTTTAAAAAAGTTTGTCTAAATATATAAAGTTTTGTTGTGTTGTTGTATTTTAAGGTCCACATATAGTCCCAGAAACGTAGACATAGGAAATAAATAATTTTAGACCGAATTAAGTCTTTTCTTCACCTTCCTATGAATTAGACGGCCTTCCTTCCCACGATTATTTTATTATTTTTTTTTTGTATTTAATTTTAATATTACCCAATAAAGCTTAGACTCAAAACCAACCCATCTAAAATGGGCTTAAATTAAATAAAGAGTAAAAAAAAATCTCCCAGCTCCCTAGAGCTCATCGTTTCAAGGCCATGAATCAAATTTGCTTTTACAGTTCATTCACCAACCAAACAGCAGAGAGCGATCACCTTAAACATATTTAATTTTTTATTATTATTTTTGATGATTTCTTTCTTTTTCTAAAAGACGGAAATATTTTTAATAGCCCCTCCCCCACAAGATTTAAAAAGTGTCATTATATATAAATATAAAGGTGTAAACAAAAACAATCATGTAATGATATTGGCTATTATTTATTTTAGATTAGTCACTGTCAACTTTTTTTCCCAAGTATTTAAGTCAACGGTGCATACGACAAGAAGACAAATTTCTCTTTAAAACAAATGGATGGTCATCAAAAGAAAATATTTTTTATTTAGATAAAGAGAAAATTGATTGCATCTAAAAAATTAAACAAGTATTAATTCCAAAATTAACAATAAATTAATTGTAAATTTATTATTTAACTTCTTTGTTTAAGTAAATATGCTCTTGGCAAACAATGGGGAATTTTCTATTAGAACCGTGTTTATCGTCATGGTGGTTCCCAGATACCAGGTTACTTAGGCCTTTTAGGTTCTTCTAAATAAGACCATACCCAGGAGGAGTCATTGGCAATGTTGGCAAAATCTTTACGGCAAGCGGGACTTGAACCTAAATTGTTTTGCAACTTTAGATTATTAATACACCGCTTATCCGATTAGTCTCTTAGTTTGGGTAGAGGATCAAATGTGAATCTATTATTTTAGAAAAACTGACCGTCAATTTGGAGAAAGAATTAAAGAACAAACAATAGCATGTTCTGTTTAAAGACGGGAAGGTAGCTTCTCTTTGAAACATTTTGTATTGAAATAAAATAAACCCAAGTTCAAGTTATTTATTGATTATAAATCAACATTTAATGCGTGTTTCGACATTGGTGTGTTGCAATGCTTATTAAGTGTTGATTGCTAGAGGCAGGGCCGCCGAGAGCCTTGCCGGGCCTGCATATAAACATCCCCCCTCCCCCCATCCTTTAAAAAAAGTAAAGATTTTAAATTCGCTTCAGAGAGAATATTTATAATTTTTTTTTTTTTTTTTTGTGAACCAAGTAAAATTTAGATTAAAACAATTTTGTTTTCGTTCTAACTGTGGTTTATTTGTAAAAATTACAACGTTTCGGACACTCATGCTGCTGCCTTCTTCAGGTACAGAATAGTGGCCACGTTGAAATTTTTAGAAATAAATCACAGTTACAATGAAAACAAAATTCTTTTATTTATAACACTGTGAAAGCATAAACTCTAAAAATCAAAGTATTGATTGATAATCATATCTACCAGTGTCGAAATACGTAATTAAGTGTTGATTTATAATTATTAAATAACTTGAAACAAACTATCGAGTGTTTTTTTTTTTTTTTATATTTTAATTTATCTTCTGTTAGTTCCCTTTCATGGCGTTACTTTATAATAACCCAGCCCAAATTTAGATTAATTCATCCCTGAATTACAAAATGCATTTCTGACCGATTACAATAGGAAAGAAGAAATAAATTCGAAGAGAAATTACCATATGTTTTTGTTGATTGGCGGCGGGATGTTCGTGAATGAGTGGACTGTTTTTAGGTAAGTTCGGTGTACTCGGTGTACTACATTGCGAGTCACTTAGGCCCAATTCACTTAAATCGTTTCCGTCATCGTCTTGGCCATAGACCACATGGACATGTCCGCCACCTCCACGACGTTCTTCCATCATTTCGCTAAACGTTTTATTTCGTCTTCGTGGTTGATTTCGTTCAAAGCTTTCGTCTTCAAAACGTTTAACTTCAACTACCCTTTCAATTATGTGCTCTTGTCGTTTTCTGCGACTGCTCTTCCAATTATCCAAGTTCTGAAATTAAAGAAAATCAAAAGAGAAATTAACAATTGAGAAATTTAGAACACGAGTAAAACATAAACACTTTACAAGTTTTAGATCTTTGAAATCATTTTCCTCTCTTCAAGAGCTTTAAAAATAAACAGACAATAACCAAATGACTTTTTCTTATTATTTTATTTTTTTTTTTGCAACCCACTTTCTATTTTAATACTGTAATTTTTTAAATTATTCAAAATTAACACAAATCACCTGATGGTACTTTAAAGATCTCCACATTTAGCAAATAATCTTTCAAGACACATGAGAATATAAAAGGAAGAAAAACTGGATTGATGTGATTGTGATGAAGGAAAATAAAAATCTCTTCACGATTACATCCTCTTTATTGTGAATATTTCGAATTAGATCGGTTAAAATATTTGCAATAAAGATCGTGGAGTAAATAAATTATCAGCTTCTTTTTCTAATTTTTTTTTCTAACCTCACTAATACAAATGACAGATGCAATCTATCATTTTTATTTGTCATTACGTTCTCTTACCTATACCTGTATATGTAATATATAATGAGAAAGTATTCCAAACATTATAAATACCTAAATGGAAGGTAAAATAAAATTTTGTTTTAAAATTGATAAAGTTTACGATTTGACAAATCAAATGTGAAGTTTGGAACGATTGCTAATTTGCTACCTAATTAAGTTGCTAATTTCATATAAAAACTAATTATTTTGAATGTGGCTAATTGCACATACTCAATACGGCTAAATTGAAAAATATGTTTTTTTCTATACTAGGAAACTTTTTTCTCTCTCCATTCTCTTTATTAGCCTAAAATAGAGGCGGCAACGCAAATTTGATCCAGATTTCTATAAAAATAACGAAAATATATAAGAATTATGAAGGTGACATTAATCTATAAGACATGTATTTTCTTTATTCATATTTTCTATATATTTCATACAAATATTAAAACAACTTAAGGAAACTCTCGGCTGGGGTTAAAACAACTTGTAGGGTTCCCGACTTAGCCGGGTTCGGTCCGGAGCAGTGATTCGGAAAAAAATCCAATCCGCTTCTTACTAAATAGTTTTGGACCGAAGACCGAAGACGAGAAAATTCTCTCGTTTTATTTATTTATTTTTTTTTTTTAAGGAACTGAATCACTGCTCCGGACCGAGCTAAGTCGGGAACCCTACAAGTTGTTTTAACCCCAGCCGAGAATTTGCTCATGTTGTTTTAATATAGTTGTAGAATAAAAAAAAAAAGGTTTCTTATTGGTTAATGCCACCTTCATATTTCTTCTATACTTTCGTTATTTTTATAGAAATTTGGACCAAATAAAGAGAATGGAGAGAGAAAAAAAAAATTTCTTTCAAAGGAAAAAAAGTCCCCATATTCTTCAATTTAGCCGAATTTAGTATGTGCAAATAGCCACATCCAAAAAAAATTAAGTTTTTTTAGGGCTCGACCGAAACAAGATATTCAGCTGAAAACGAATTTCGGCCGAAACCGAAACTTGTATTTAGAAAAACGTACGAAATTTTTTCCGCCCTCTGGAAAATTTTTTCTCCTTACGTGAAAATCATTTTAACATTTTTTTAGGGAGACTAAATTTTTTCCGTCCCTTTTACATCGGGCGGAAAATTTTCTTCTCCTTCACGTGGAAATCATTTGACTTTTGTTTTTCTGCGAGTCTCATCCCATCTTTTTTAACTCAAGTTTCGGCTAGTTTTTGGCCGCTGCCGAAATCATGATTTCTGGCCGAAACCGAATATTCGGTCGGTTCCTAGTTTTTTTTTAATATGAAATTAGCAACTTTATTGTGTACCAAATTCTCAATGGTTCCAAACTTTGCATTTGTTTCAATCACAATCAATCTAGTTTTTCTTCCTTTTATATTCTCTTCTGTCTCGAAAGTTTATAAAGGGGACAAAAAAAAAATTTCTTCAAACAGTCAATTGCGTGCACATATAGTATGTGCAATTAGCCACATCCTATTTTTTTTTTTTAACTCAAAGGTGTTCTTGTTAACTATTAAATATCGATGTAGTTATCTGTCGGATAAGTTTTCTAGTTTAGAACTGAACCAACCTGCCCTTAGAAATGTATAAAACAATTATTTTTAAACTTTTAATAAATTACACACTCTTTAAGAAACAGTATACTTAAACTATTTTCTTTAAAAAAAATTCTAATTGTTTTTCAGTTTTGTCCCACCCTCCCCTCCGGGTACACGATATTCTGGAAACCTTAGCGCGAGAGTAAAAAAAAAAAAGAATAATTTCAAATGTTTCCAATTAAATCTTTTAACGGTATTTTTTTCCCCCAATGATTAAAAAAAAAAAAAATAATGAATGTGTCAATGTAAACTAGAAGTTTAATTAGTAGAATAGATGAGAGCAATTTGTCGAAAAGCAATTAAGAGAATACGGACCGATTGCCAGTCCTCTTGTTCCTCCCGGGTCTCCTGTTTCAATTTCTTGACGGCCTCCACTTTACGGAGTTGTTCTTGGGCTGATTTGTATAAATCGCATGGGCCAACCTTGATGAATTGCAACGGGTTGCTGGCTGGCTTCGGGGCCGTCACTTTGGTCACCCGGGTCGGGATGTACTCGATGTTCTCCTGAGAGAGCTGCAACAAAAACAAAAATTAAAAATTAATTAATAGATAAGCAGGGATTTGTGCGTCATTTGCTATCCATTAATAACCATCCATCAATCCATCAACGTTAAGCGCACCAGTTAGCTCTATCTATAATATTAATTGACATTTTGTTTATGGGAAAATATCTACAAAAATTTTTTAACACCTGCAGGTTTTCAACTGATGTCGATTACGTGAATTTTTTTTTTTTTAATAGGCGTTAACATTATTTTGCAGGTTTGTACTTGAAATCAAGTGCCACTTGGGTCGCTTTTACTACCCGCATTATAGAGAGAAGTCTCTTCACCTATTTTTTAAAGAGATGTCTTTTGTGAATGCGATTTCTCCCCAAACCCAATTCTTGAATACGGGGGCTCAAAGGCTAGGAGGCCATTTTAAAGAAAATATTGATTTTTGAAGGCGAAAAAAGGATTCTTTCATTGCCAACTTTATGAATTTTTTTTTTTATTTTCTCATACATATACATAAATATACGATGTCGAGATTTTGATGGATATACACGTTTTGAGGTCCCCAATCCAAAAGAGTGGTCTGTCTGTCTGTGTGTGTTCAATTTAAAGTATGATGGTATGGAGGTCGAAATTTTATATTTAAATTAGGTACCCCCCTGAGGCGTGAAAATAATCTTTTAATCAAAATCAACCAAAAAGTACTAGTAGTTTACTGATGTAGTTTTTCAGTATTTTCGATCTCCTTTCTTTTCAGTAGAAGAAATTTCGATAGCTGAGTGGTAATTATTAGGAGTAGGAAGATGTATGGCAGCCAGCAAGTGATAAAGAAACTCTATTTGATTATCGTCGACGTTTCGATCCCATCTTCAGGACGACGTGATCCCGAAACGTCGACGATAATCAAATAGAGTTTCTTTATCACTTGCTGGCTGCCATACATCTTCCTACTCCTAACACTCCTTTCTTTTCTATGGAGTACAAGAGTAAAGTGTACAGTGAGGGACAATATTAAGTACCACCCATGCGTTTTCTACTTGTGATTAAGATTATTTCATTGTTTTTAAAAAAATATTATTTTAATTTAAACTTTCATGGTTCAAACCTAGAAAATTTCCAATAAAGATTTTCATTTTCTTTAATAATAATAATAATAATGAAATATTCACAAGTAGAAAACGCATGGGTGGTACTTAATATTGTCCCTCACTGTACTTCAAACAATTTCAATGACAAAATGAAAATATACATTGAATTTTAATCAATCCTGGGAGCCAATTTTGAGAAGCCAAAAAAAAAAAAAAAAACCGGAAAAAGTACATTAGTAAACTACTAGTACTTTTTGGCCGATTTTGATTAAAACCTTATTTTCACGCCTCAGGGGGATGCCTAACTTAAATATAAAATTTCAACTTCCTAGCTCTTTTAGTTCTTGAGATATTTTGTTCACAGACACACACACAGATAGATCATGTCTCGAAAACTTTTTCGGATTCAGGGGGCCTCAAAACGTGTATATCCATCAAAATCTTGACTTCAAATTTTTGACATGAAACCAATATATACAATGTATACTAGAGTGGTCGCTAAAAATTAAATTTCTTGCGGCGCCTCCTAAAAAGCTTTCTTTTGATGAAAAAACAATAGGAAAATTTTTTATAATTTTTTTTTATGTCAAGACAACACGTGCCTCAAGACGATTTAATTTTTAACGGCCACTCTAATGTATACACAGGGATATACACGTCTGCACCAGGGACACATTTTTCTTCTGGTCACTTTCGATTCACTGTGTGTGTCCCTGGTGCGAGCGTGTATATCCCTGGATCATTTTTAATCATTATTACTCGGGATCTTATCCCACCAACCACCAATAGAAAAAATCATTTATCAGATCGTCGTCATTATCTTTATATATAATATATATGTATAGGTAAGAGAAATTGTGCCCACCGAAAAAATTCTATATACCCCCTGAATTGCTATATTGTATTGCTGAAAAAGGCTGAGCGATCAAAAAAGAATGCTCGCACACAACATACGAATTTTTATTTCATCTTCCAAACTGAACGCTTCTTCGGCTCCAATTTGCCTTTTCTTTTCTTCAGCCTATTATCTTATTCTGTTCCGAGTTCCCCAACCAACACAACCCACATGATTTTTTATATTTTTTCTAAAAACTCAAGTTCAAGTGCTTAATAAGTCAATTCCTAATTAAAAAGAATTCGTTCAGTTGATGCTTTTGCCACTTCAATTGAATTCAGGCCAATTGGAAATTTTATATCAATTATTTATTGGAATTAATGTCTTAATTAAAAAATAAAAATAAAAAAATAAATAACGTTATTTCAAGGTGATTTTATTTTTTATTAATTATTAATATTCAAAAAAAATATTCCAACTGCGCGTGAATATATTTAATTTTTATTGGAATTTTATTATTTTAAATCGATTTAGAAAGAGATACACAATTTTAGAATTTGGTAGAAAAGACCTCGAAATTGTTGAGAAAATCATGTGAAATGGGAAATGAAAGGCATTCAAGCAAATTTCTAGTTATTGTATTATTCAAATTGCTAAAAATCATAGTTATAAAATTTTATTGATAACACGTCATTTTAAAGGAAATATTAAACAAGGTTAATTTTAATTTCATGGGAAGAAAAATGTTTTCAAAATTTTCTTGTTTGAGAAGATTGTACAAGAAGACGAAGGGGGGGGGAAGCTAAAGGAGCCGTCTATTTTGAAATTTGTATATTTAATCCACAAGCTGGCTGCCTACGACCCAGGCGCTCTTTGGATCCTCAGATTCATCCGCATTGGGGGATGAGAGCCACTCAATTTAAGTTTTATTTTAAACGGAAAGTGCATTTCAATATTTTGTTGCCCTTGGGCCATAGCAAAGTGGTAGAGTATCGGCCTCTTATGCTAGGGGCCAAGAGGTGCCGAAAAAGACCTTAAATTAAAAAAAAAAATATTTTGTTATTTCTGCATTTATTTTTGCTATTTCATAACTCTCTATCAATAAGATGATATACTCTAGGATAACACAAAAAGGCTAGAATTATTCATGGAAGAACAAGTTTAATTACGAAAAACAACAGGAAGATTAGAATTAGAAATAAGAGAAAATATTTAAAAAAAAGCCTTGAGCCGAAATAAATAAATAATAAATGCAAGTAGAATGTCGGATTGCAGGCACAATGGGTTACTATTTTGTTCGATTTTCGAGAAACATTCACACTTTTTTCTCATTCACACAGTCTTTTCGGCAACTTAGGCCATTTAAGACTTTGCCGATAATATAATCATATTAGGGGTCCAGGCATTCTTATTTAAGCCATTTGGTATCCAAATGCCATAAATAAAATCATCGGACTGCCTGGGGTCCGAACCCGCGACGATCGGTATACGAGGTTAGCACTTTAACCCCTACACCTAGCCCCGAGGGCATGATTAGGGTTCAGTCAACAGCCATCATAGAAAAATATTTATATTTTGTTACCATGGCAACCATTTCTCTTATCTACAAGTACAAGAGTGCCCTCGGGGCTTGATGTAGAGGTTAGCGTGCTAACCTCGTATACCAAATGTCGCGGGTTCGGACCCCAGGCAGTCCGATGATTTTATTTAAGCCATTTGGATACCAGATGGCTTAAATAAGAATGCCTGGACCCCTAATAGATAATATATATTACAACGGTTATCATCAAAGTGGCCTAAGTTGCCGAAAAGACTGTGTGAATGTGTGTGAATGAGAAAAAGTGTGAATGTTTTTTTGAATAAAAAAAAAAAAGTACAAGAGTAAAGTGGTCTCCAAACAAATTTGAGAACAAAATGAGAATACACATTTTAAAGAGCATCTAAAAAATAATTGATTTTTGAATTTTAATCAAAATGGTTAGGGCGTATTTTGATAAAATCGAAAAAAAAAACTGAAAAAGTACATCAGTAAAATACTAGTATTCTTAGACCAATTTTGATTAAAAGCTTCGTGTCACGTCCCAAGGGGGTGCCTAACTTAAATATAAAATTTCAACCTCTTCGCTATCTTCTTTCTTGAGATATTTTGTTCACAGACACACAGACAGACCAAGTCACGAAAACCACTTTTTTGAATTCAGGGGACCTCAAAACGAGTAGACTATATCCATTAAAATATCGACATCGAATTTTTGACATGAAACCAACCAATACTTTCTCACTATATGTATAAGTAAGAGAAATTAAAAAAACAAGTGTTATGATTTTTTTGAAGGCCAGTGTTATCCCTCACTTCGAACACTTTAAAAAAAAAATTATTTTTTAATAGATATGAAATCTTTAATTTGATTCATCCCAATGTCTAAAATTCTGAAAAAGAGAATTTTGCAATTTCTTGAGTAAGAGACATAAACATGTTTATCTAATCTAAATAATCTTGGCTAAAGAATGTTTAATTAATTATAGACAAAACTGAAAAAAATGTTTTAATTAAAGAAGAATGTTTATGAAAAAAAAAAAAAAAAAAAATACAAACTGTAATGAAGGCAAAATAATATCAATCATTGATGACACAGTATATTAGCTACAGGATGATAAAAAGGCACACAAACAAAAACACAAGCGCATAGGCCAGAGGCCGGATGATTACTGGCCTGGCTGGCTGACCAGTTCGTTTTAGCAGCAAGCAAAACGCGAGTTTTAATCGACGAGAAGGTCACCAAACAAAGTACATAGGCTAGGCTATACAAGTGGACACTCAAACAAACAGTGAATAGAGAGAGGGGCGGCAGGCAGGCCGGAAATTTATCAAATATGCGTACATCTCTAAACATGTATTGTTCTTTAAAATGAGATCAACAAGCCTCCTATTGTAATTGGGTTACGCGCACGTCTCTCTTGTTTTCTTTCTGAGTTGGATTAAATTCACTCCACGAGTCCAGATCGGGGTCTGCATCGATTTTCTCAAAATTCGCGACAACGATTTTGATTAAAATACAAAAATCAATTACTTTTTAGATGCTCTTTAAAATGTATATTCTCATTTTGTCCTTATTAGTGATTGAAGCAGACTTTACTCTCGTATTTCATAGAAAATATTTCCCATGTTTACAAATTTTACATCTTGAATTCTAATGCACTGCCAGGAACTAATTAAATGCAGGCACAAAAAATCTGCTGTGACTAAGCACAGAGCACAACTTTCAATTACTAAAGGTAAGAGAAAGTTGTGCTGTGCGACGACGAGGCACACCAGATTTTTAAAAGTTGTTATAACTTTGATAATTTAATTGCTATTGCCTATTTATGAAATTTATAATAATTCTCCCATTCGACTGAGAGATACAAATCGCATCGCTGTAATTTAATATTTTGATCATGGAGGATGTTAAAGAGTCAGAGGCAAAATAAATCATTTGAAAAATGGAGAGTTGGTGACTTTGTTTTCAGCAAAGGTCAGTTTGTAGAAAAAGATTTAATTATGTTGTGTTGATATGCATGATTGTATGAAATTTGTGACTAACTATTGTTATTTTCTAACAATGCATGTTTTATTTAATTTTATTAAACAATGAAATATTATTAATTAATTGGTCCTCTTTATTTTAACATAAACAAAACATATTTTGCCTTTCTTATTCATTATTCCGCGCTCTGTTTTATAGCTAAAAATGTAAAAATGAAAAATCACATCAGCTGCTTTTCAAAAGACAAAAAATGACACAAAACGAACAACAAATGGGCATAACCCAACAGTACAACGCCGACAACTAAAAGGACAAATCGAGACTCAAATCCCCTGACTAGTTGATCTTTTTCAAATTAATTGTGATTTTGAAAATCTTTTTTTTGGCGGCAGAGAAGAATAGAGATCTCCAGGAGTGCCAAAACGAGGGTAAGCCAGAAATAAATATTATTGCAAAAAAAACCTCAATAGCTAAATTGATTTTTTTTTAATTTCAATTATATATCAACAGCTTTAACAACATCTAAAAAGAAATTTAATTTCTAAAGAGTAGGCATAACCTCAAAATAATTAAATAAAAAAAAAAGATAGGCCTATCTAATGATTAACGAATACTTTATAAAGCATCATCATTCAAAAGGCTTTTAGAATACAGTTAGCATATATTGAATATTTGTTTGTTTGCTTTTTTTTTTCCTATTTAAAATTACTCTATACTTATTGAGATAGTGTTTCATTTGTGGTTTGATAAGCGGTTTTAAACACGTATAATAAATAAGAAATAAAAAAAAAAAACGTTTATAGATTTCAAATTACCTTAATAATAATATTTTATTTGTTCTAAAATTTTTCAATAATAGAGAGCCCGAGGGAATTTTAGACCAAAGGGAAAGCCAATCGAATTATATAAAATATTTAGATATTTAGCAGCGCCTTCCACTCAAATTAGCCCCTTTCACATCTCCAATGAAGTGTACGAAAAATACATAATAGCCATTTGGCCAAAGTACAGAGATATAGATCTCGCCTCTCATGCTAGGGTTCACAGTTTCGCTTCCCATTAGAGAAGAAAATTTTTCTAAATTTATTTATTATATCTAAAAGGCGAAATCTTTCTTAATAAAATCTGGGTAAATTTTTAGTAATTCTATCACTATTTGTTAATAAACAAACAAAAAAAAATATTCTGTACTCTTAGCGCCGGTTGCTTCACATCAAATTAACTAGCTACCCCTCGGATAATCTAATTGACTATGACTTTCGAGTCTTAGTTAGCTAAGATCCAAAGAAGGGGTGAAATTAGAAACGCAAGAATTGTTTATTTATTTCATTGGAAATTTTTAAATTTTTCTAAAAAAAAAAATCTGGTGTGATTGGTCGCACAGCACACAACTTTCTCTTGCCACCGGCAACAACATATATATATATATATATATATATACACATACACATTACTAAGCTAACTAGAACTTAATTTTTTAAATTTTTCATACAAAAAAGAAGAAAAATTTAAAAAAATTTTTCTAATAAGAAGCACTTGTAAACACACTCAAAGAAAAATTGTGTATACATAGCCAGCCCCTGCAAATGAATACAAAATTTTGAGTCTTAAGCCAGTTGTTTTTCAAATAATTTATTGTAATTTGTGTGTGACCTTAGCGATATCCAGATTCTTCTATTGCTTTATGCTCTCTTTGAAAATAAATAATTAAACAATTTATAGACGCAGATAATAAACCTACATTTTAATTATAATTTAATGTTTGTATTTCTAATCGTCTCGAAGCATCTTCACAATGTCCTTGCCTCCCCCCCCTTGTCCTGTATTGAAATGCATAAAATTCCTCTCTCTCTCTCTCTCTCCAAGGCTGCATCGAAACGAAACGAAACGTTCGCGCTCTCTTTGTATGCCATCTTCACATCTCCCCCTTGCAATTAGGCAACCAACACATCGTCCCGACTAACAGTTCTTTGACGCGTGGCGTGGCGTGGCGTGCTCAGTTCCTGTCTCCTTGCTACCCACCCGACTTTTACGTAACTCACGTAATCAAAATCATAAAAGGATAGCAATTTACATGATGGCTAGAATCAACATGGCCCGATAAAAAAATCTGGTGTGTATAGGAACACAACACACAACTTGTCCCATAGGAAAGCATTGGATTGGCAAATTAGACATTGTAATCAAAGATTGTGTTAAAAATGGGTGGCCTCGAGAAACAAGAGTGTCGAACGTCTTTTTTATGTCGATACAGTATATTTAGTTTCGACTGAATATTGGAATTAATGTCCCTTAACAATAATAATAAAAGTAAGGAAGTAGTTATAAAATTTAAATAGCATCCAGGGCAAGAAGTTGTTACGAATTAAATTGGAGGTGCTCAAGAAATTTCGCAGATGGAGGCGCCTAACAGACTGAACCTCCATTTGCAACGTTTTTGAGTACAGTAATAAAATTTAAATATTTAGAATCAAAGGAGTCAGCAGAAATGGCATGTTTAATATTAATAATTGTATAATTAAATCGAAAAACAAAATCCTGAGAAGAAATGTCTCAATTATTTGTGAGACAATTCAAATGCTCTCTTTGTTTGCCTAATAAGTGAAAGGTTTTTTTTTTTTTTTATTATTAGCTCATGCAAAAATGTTTTCTTTAAAATAAACAATGATATAAATAATGATTTTGACGTCATCCAAAAGCCTTGGATTCCAATTATGTCCTGATTTTCTTTTTTAGGAAAATGCACTCCTAACTTGGATTAAAAAAAAAAAAAATCAGAGTGCATTTGTTAATAAATATTTAATAAAAATAATACTGTAAATCATTTTGAAAAAGGAAAAAGACGAGATATGAATTAACTATTAATACATAACATGTTATATGGACCCTGTTACGCATTAGTGTGTCAAGCGCCAGCTACCGAGTTTTGAGAAAATCAACAATAAAGTTTTTTGTTTTCATTGGATTATATATAATTTTTTTTTGTCAATTGTGCAAGTAAGTACCGGACATTAAATATAAATTTTTTTAGGACATATTTCATAAAAAATACTATTAATTATAGCATTTGAAACAATATTCCGTGCTTATTTCAATTTTCAATTTTTTTTGGCGCTTGACACACTAATGCATAACAGGGTCCATATATACTTGTCCGTCAGACTGATCAACTTGACGAAAACAATTTCTACATACTCGTAAGGGAGTCCGAGAAATATTCCCAGGGAGGCTCAAAAAATACAGAAGGAAATCAATGGGCCTATCTATCGCCTTATTCAAAAATGAGAGCCAATTAAATCTTTCAAAAATGTACCTCCTATTGAGAGGCGGGCTCGAGCCAGTTGAACCACCCTGACTATACACGAGCGTACAATTCGCCTAGTTCATTAATAATTCAATCATTTTATGTAAAAAGAAGTGAGTGAAAAGGGCAAACAAGTGCTAATAGTGAGTTTTATTTTAATAACATGACATCAAATAAAAATTTTCAAATCTGCAAGCTCTAAGAATCTGGTGTGTGTGCACACAACTTTCTCTTACCCTTCGGTAATCGAAAGTTGTGTACTGTGCTTGTCACGCAAGATTTTTTGTGTCGACATATATTTAGTTCCCGACAGTACGGAACATTTGAATTTAATTTCAATGGCAAAATGATAATATACATTTTAAAGAGCATCTAAAAAATAATTGATTTTTGAATTTTAAAAAAAATCACCGGCCTCACCAATAAAAAAAAACACTCATAGTCTTGTTGAATATATCTATGACTTGTTAAGTCCGAATCGAGGTATTTTGAATACTATTATCTTATTCAAATATATAGATCTCGAAAAATATTTGGTTCAAAAAAATCGTTGGAGCGAATTTTGAGAAAATCGAAAAAACTGAAAAAGTATAATACATCAGTAAAGTACTAATACTCTTTGGCCGATTTTGATTAAAAGCTTATTTTCACGGTCCAGGAGGGTGTTTAACTAAAATATAAAATTTCACCATCATAGCTCAATTCCTTAATGCTTTAAACTGAACCCAGACACACAGACAGACCATGTTGCGAAAACCACTTCTTTGGATTCAGGGGACCTCAAAACGTGTATATCCACCAAAATCTCGACATCGAATTTTTGACATATACATATACACATTTGACATATACATATAGGTAAGAGAAAGCAAAGAAGAATGCTTAAAAAACTCAAAGTCGAATTTTATGACGAGTTGAATAGAGAAAGTCAAAATGTGGTCAACAGAGAGAGGAGATCTAATAGATTTGGGGGAAAAAATTTTCTTTTCCGGGATTGCGGCCAAATTTATTTTATATCCCACGGAGAATCTGATATTTAACTGGTATAATATAAAAATTCCAAGGAAATAAAATTTGGGCTGCAACAGCCGAAAAAAATTTATTTCTAAATTCCCTTTTCACTAAATATATCTTTTTTTTTTTTATTTTAAAATTTCGTCATGGGAATTTTACCCTTTTTTCTCTCTCCTCTTTTAGCTTTTTGATCTCCCACAACAAAACAACAGGAAATGATTTTTTTTATTTCATCACCCAGTCACACTATTCACTTTGGTGTGAAATTTAAAAACACGGAAATTCAACGAAGCAAATTAGTCTAAGGTGTCAACTATTATCTTTATATTAATAAAAAAAAATCTGGTGTGACAAGCACAGCACACAACTTTCTCTTACCTTCGGTAATTGAAAGTTCTGTATTCTGTGCATTCACACCAGATTTTTTGTTATTACCGATATATTAGAATTCAAAATGTAAAATTTATAAATATCAGAAAATATTTATATTTTGTCATCATGGCGTTAATGAATGGTCACAAAATAAAATGAATGCCAATCTTGAAAAGAAAAAAATAA
This sequence comes from Euborellia annulipes, assembly GCA_023213315.1. Lineage (NCBI taxonomy): Eukaryota > Metazoa > Arthropoda > Insecta > Dermaptera > Anisolabididae > Euborellia > Euborellia annulipes. Next base: position 6,933 of record JAKCPI010020432.1, on the reverse strand, counting down.
AAAATAAAAACGGGATAAATGCTTTAAATGGTGACACCTAGATGTCCTTGAAACGCATCTGTTTTGCATTTAAATCGATAGATGCATTTTAATTTTCTATTTATATCTAAAAGCGACCCTCCCAGGCTTCCTTTTTTTATCGTTTATTAATCTGTCGTTGGCTATTCATGTCAAATAAGAAAGAACGCATTCAAGGCATGCATAATGCATCTCTGCTCTCTGCTCTCTCAGACAAGACCAGACGATAAAACGAAAAATACGATAAAAATCTTAAATTGATAAAGATTAATTTAATTTAAATAAGAATTTTCATTTTAACAACTTTGTATCTTAGAGACAAGAGAAAAATAAATTTTCTTTCTTATCTTTTGCTTGCCATGTTCTCAGCTCCTTATTCAAATGAAATATTGCCTCTTTGAGAGATCTTGAAAAAAGTAATACAGGGATGCCCAAACTAAAGAGCAGGGCTGACCAGAGAGGAATTATAATGGCTTGATCACACAAGTCCAGTTATCTCTATGGACAGGGAGTTTATACGAACTAACCTCAACCTTAAAAATATCATAGCGAAATAATAACTGAATTTGTATCTATGATATATAAACTTCACCGTTAAATCTACCCTGGAATATTCGTATCTCGAAAAAAGAGCCATTCATGCATTATTATTACTAGCCGAGTCACCCGCCTTCGGGGGTCTTCACTCCTATCCAAGGCTGCAATTTTACAGACGACACCCTAGCCCGCTACACCAGTGAGTCCCATCTAACAAAATGTATGCAAATATCCCAATGTATAAAACATATTCTAAGGCATGAGGAGGCGATTAGCCGAGGCGATAAGCAGTTAAGCTTATAATCCTGATTTGAAGACAACTCGAGTTCAAATCCACCTCATGGCAAAAAAATACCTCTAATTGAGAAGCCTCCTCCTGAGGAAGGAAACGGGAACCCAACTTAGTATTATTCCCATGAAAGTTACTCCTCAGAGTAACCACAACGTGTCAGTTCTGACACTAATAATTGAAGATTGATTGATTGATATGAGTGTATCGTGCTCTGTGGCACACACCAAACCCGTTTCAGGCTCAAAGGTCCGTTCACGGTTCTTATTTTGAGAGTGCACTTTAAAGGGGGCTATATTTTATTTAAGATGTCTAGAGCTCTTAATTTAAATTTTATTAATGTAAAATTTAAATAATTATATGCTGATCCCGATCGCGGATGTTGTGGAAACAATGAGAATAAAGTGAGGAGATCAGGGCCTTTGACGGATCGCGCAGCTTGTATTTCATAAACGAGAAAATTGTTTGATGTATACCTTTCACAATAATCTCTAAAGATATAATATTCTTTTTTTTATATATATTCGCTTAATAGTTATTAAAAGACCAGACCCTCTTGAGAGGGCAGAACCCTTATCATAGGCCAGGGACAAGAAAATGTCAAAATAGACATAAGAGGAGGAACACAACTTGAGTAGAAAAAAAATAAACAAGCAGAAAGTCACAACTTATATATAGTCAAGTGGAGAGAGCGATCAAGTCCCGCCCAGTGCGGTGAGGGGAGACTAAATCTGCTACTCCTCAGAGTAACCACAACGTGTCAGTTCTGACACTAATAATTGAAGATTGATTGATTGATTGATGTAGTGTATCGTGCTCTGTGGCACACACCAAACCCGTTTCAGGCTCAAAGGCCCGTTCCGGGTTCTTATTTTGAAAGTGCACTTTAAAGGGGGCTATATTTTATTTAAGATGTCTAGAGCTCTTAATTTATATTTTATTAATGTAAAATTTAAATAATTATATGCTGATCCCGATCGCGGATGTTGTGGATAAAGTGAGGCCTTTGACGGATCGCGCAGCTTGTATTTCATAAACGAGAAAATTGTTTGATGTATACCTTTCACAATAATCTCTAAAGATATAATATTCTTTTTTTTTTATATATATTCGCTTAATAGTTATTAAGAGACCAGACCCTCTTGAGAGGGCAGAACCCTTATCACTGGCCAGGGACAAGAAAATGTCAAAATAGACATAAGAGGAGGAACACAACTTGAGTAGAAAAAAAAAAATAAACAAGCAGAAAGTCACAACTTATATATAGTCAAGTGGAGAGAGCGCGATCAAGTCCCGCCCAGTGCGGTGAGGGGGAGACTAAATCTGCAAATTGTGTATTTAAGTTGATATTTTGGTCTCGGTTTGACCAACTTCTCGTAATTTACCACCCGTAGAGGGTGGTTATGGAGTCAGGAAAATTAAACAAGGCGATTGCAGCTTTTATTTAAATTCTCTGATGCCCGTGACCCGTGGACCAGAGAGAGGCTGGGGTCCTGGTTCACTTCCCGTCCCAAGCGAGAAAAATTTATTTTATTAAAAGTGAAACTTTTATTATATCCTCTCAAAATTTTTGGCTCTTCTATCAGCATGTCGCGTTACAAGCCGTGACGTCAGCAGAGCCGTGACGCTACAAGTCATGACGTCACAAGGCGTGACGACAAAAATAAGAAAGTTAGAAATTTAATATATATAACGAATTATAAAAAAATAATTGTGAGATTTAATAATTCAATTTTTTAAATTGATAAAATATTATTTAAAATATTCAAATCTTCAATCTATATATACTGTATATATATAATCCAGTGGGGCGAAGCCCTCCCGGCTAGACGTGCCGCCCGCCGAAGGCCTAATTACTAAATAAATATTGTTCACAGTTTTTAATATGCCTCTATTGATTTCCCATTTTCCAATTATTAAGTTAAGATTAAAAACGCGATTTTAATACCCTTAATTGAATAATTTTCTCAAAATTTTCAGTTAAACGCCTACGATCCGAAAAAAGTTTCACTTGCATCGTGGTTTCATAAAAGCACACAATGATTTTTGAATTGACTACAAATCATTTGAAATAAACTAAATGGCCTTAGATGCCGAGAAAGCCCTTAAAAAAATCTCAGTTTCGGCCTGAGGTCGAGGCCATCTTCAGAGCCGGCTGGCAATAATCAAAAAGTTTGGAGTGGATTTCTAAAAAAACAACTTTCAGCATCTTTACGTTTCGCTATGAGCGGACCACATGCTAAATATTGTCTCTGTGCAAATATCCACTCCAAACTTGTTGATTATTGCCAGCCGGCTCTGAAGATGGCCCAGACCTCAAGCCGAAACTTCAGAGAATTTAAATAAAAGAATATTTGGCTACTTGTTATTTTCCTGACTCCACCACTATTTAAAAAAAAAATAATAATAAAAATAAGATTTAAAGCCTGCCTTACTGTGCATTCTTAATCTATCAATTTAGAGTGATGCTTTCATACGTGGTCAGAAATATTTGATAAAAAAAAAAAAAAAAAAAATTGAATATAAAAATCTTTGGGAAAATGATTTCGTTAAACGGTGGGCGGATTAATTATTTAAAAAACAAACAACCGACTTAAGCGCCTAAAACTCAACTCTGGTTAACATTTGCTTAGGTATTTATTTACAAATATATCTTAGAAAAGGGTATTATTTTTCCATTATTCCCAAGATTTTAAAATAAAAATTGGAGTGAAAAGACAAGAGAATAAATGAGAATGATACAAATAAGAAAAACTCACATTTTGTAGGTGACTTCGAAATGAGGAGCCCCAAATATCCGAATGCATTTGACATTTCAAGGGGACTTTCATTTTGAAATGCAAAATAAACAAAAAAGGCAAAGAGAAGAAATAATATTCAATACTATTTGAAATCAATCACCTATCAAGTCTACATTCATTCATTTAATAGCGAAAAGAGAAATATTCCTTTAGTTTCTACTCAGCTGGCGTTCCGGTCCAGGCTTGCAAGGAAATCAGTGTCAAGAATAATCAAATGAATATGCATCAACATAATAGTGAACAGGAGAAGTAGCAAGCAACTGAAGGTGTTCAGCCCACACATCACTAGCCAAAGAGTGTGAAAAACTCGCTAATTGAGATGTAGGGCTCGTGAGCCCTGGCTCAGAGAGAAGACATTAGCACGTTTCGATCATTCGACGAAGTCTAAATGGCCTTAAATGCCGCTATGAAGATCAGTTTAAAAACGAGGATTCCCAGGGCCTTTGCAGCCAGGAGATTAAATAAAATAATCTTTTATTTGCCGACGTTTCGGTCGCCAATCACGACCTTCATCAGGGCAAATATTGTCAATTATGCACGATCTTAGGTATTTTAATATTCATTGCAATTCAAATTTGAATTTGAATAAGAGAGCTCCGAGCAGCAAGTAAAAGATAACATTTTGTACATATCAAAGTTAAAAAGAAATTGTATTTAATTGCAATGAATATTAAAATACCTAAGATCGTGTATAATTGACAATATTTGCCCTGATGAAGGTCGTGATTGGCGACCGAAACGTCGGCAAATAAAAATTATATAGAATATTTTGTTATTTAATCTCCTGGCTGCAAAGTCCCTGCGAATCCTGAGTAAATCTTCACAGCCAAAAAACATCAATTTATCGAATTAAAAAACGAGAAAGTAAAAAAAAATTAAGTCCAAGAAAGCGTTGAGTTTTTGAATGAAAATAATGGTTGGTGGGTTCCCCTACCTACCCCTAATCTGAAATAATAATAGCCTAAAAGCATCCCAGGAAAATTATCTACTTTTTAAAAAAGTTCGTTCAGTAGATTACAGACAGACAGACGGACTTTTTATATTAATTCATAAAGGTTCTAGCGTAAATATATTTGACGTTTCGCTCTCCATGTACTAGACCAAAATACAAAGCAGACTCATTATTGAAAAAATTCCATCTTTTTTAAACAAAACAAGGGCCGGGGGGGACTTGCAACGGAGAAGAGCAACCGACACCACAATCGTTGCGGTTAAGTGATGCCAAGCTCGGGATTGGGGACCCCGAGCAATCAGCGTGTGGAACGCCATCGGTACTTGTATTCAAAATTATATAAATCAGTAGTTTCCAAACTTTTATGTTACCACGCTTCCCTTAAAAATATTTAATTTAAACTCCCCCCCCCCCTTTTTATAAAATAATACAAACACAAAAATTTTGGTCGCAAAAAAATTTATTAATACATTATTACGTAATAATCAAAAACATAAGATAAAGTCTTATTTAGCAATCCTTTAGAAAATTGTTTCAGGAATGAAAGATTGAAGAAAACACAGTCAGAATTTTTTCATTTAAAAATATATTTTTTACCAAAGCCGAAACGCTAGCTGTTAAAAAATATATTTAAAAAAAAAAATCTGGCTACGTTTTCTTCAAATTTTCATTCCTAATACAAATTCCACCAGCCATAAAATACCATTATACTAATTTAGAAAATTGCTCGCTGTGGCTAATATTCGCCCCTCCCCTTAGACTAGTCCGCGCCTCACAGTTTGGAAAACGCTGATATAAATAAAAAAATAGCCCCTAAATGGCCTCTGTAGTCGAAAAGGTTAAAAAAAAAAACTCGTATATAATATTTGAGGGATTTAGAGCAAAAGTGAGCCAAGTCCACTTTTTACTCTTTTGAGAAAAATGAATCAAAGTTAAAGACTTATATTTAATTCCTCTTAAAATAGCCAACATTTATTTATTTTACATCTCAGCAATCATGTTTTTTTTTTTTTTGTCATTAAGGTACTGCTGCACTCTGGAGGATTAGTATTGAAATTCGGACATGGTTCATTATTACACCGAATAACTACCATCATTTTACTATCCAAAAAGGGAAAAATAAGAAAACTTTCCACTTTTGCTTTTAACCACTCAATTGTTTCTTTATGCTTGTCACAAAAATGATGGGTCTGCTCTGAGGATGGTTCAATACACGGGCCGAAACGTTAGCTTAAAAGAAATTAATTTAAATAAATAAAAATATTATTTCTCATTTATGCTATAAGCTCTATGAAATATACCTAAAAGTATTACGTTCATCTTCTTTTAGTTTAGTCTAGGAGGAAATCGAACTCTAACAAAAATAAAATTAATCTAAAAAAAATCAGTAAAATAATTTAAAAAAATGTCTTATATAATGAGGGCGGGGTTAAAAAAAAATCGCTACTGAAAGGTGAACGAAACAATTGAACCTGAAAATATTATAAAAATGTATGATAGATATATCATCTCATAGGAAATTAAAAGCACATAGCCTAAGTATGATATTACGTAAATGTTTGGGGCATCGAATGCTGCTGTTTGATTTTCTAAAACCAAACTAAGATCGAACATGAGATTTAACAAAAAAAAAAAAAGTAAGAAGAGTGAAAGTGGCTGGCTGGCTGGCTGGCTATTGTCTCCGAATTTTAAAATAAAGGGTAATTAGAATCCAAGGTTGAAGATAAGAGATCTTATCCTAACTTAGGGAAGTGCAATGGATGCAATGCAATTCAACAATCAAATTCCACTTTCTCTCTCCCCCTCCCCCCCCCTCTCTTACGTTCCTACACATTAATATAAGAGTAATCCGGTTTATTTTGATATATATCATATCACCTCTTAAAAAAAAAAAAAACTGGAAGGCAAATAAATTAAGGTTTGGTATTAAATAATCTCTATAAATATTTTCTATAAGACTTTACTTTCTCTTACCCATATTGTGAATATTAGAAGAGATTAAATTCTATGTGGAGACATTTAATAAACGTTCTGAGGGTTCCTGGTTTAGAGGTTAGATCTTGAAATACAAAATATCTCCAAGGATCAAAAAGCTAGGAGGTTGAATTTTATATTCAAGTTCGGTACCCCCCTGGGACGAGACACGAACGAAATCGGTCAAAGAATAGGCTACTAAGTAATTTACTGATGTATGTTGTCAATTTTTTTTTATGATTTTCTCCAACGATTTTTATTAAAATTCAAAAATCAATTATTTTTTTAAAAAGTATCTTTTCATTTTGCCCTGAAAATTGTTTAGAGCACTCTTGTATCAATGTATGTGAGGGTGGATAGCA
>JAKCPI010020431.1:0-27558 GCA_023213315.1 Euborellia annulipes | reverse complement strand
AACAATTGACAAATTGTTATGTGAACACTAATAAATCTTGTTTATTTTTTTGAAAATTTTCAAATTTTAGCAAAAAAAAATTAAATTCTTATATTTAAATGTATATTAATAATATTTATTTAAATTATGGGTGATAATATCAATTTTTATTTTTAATAATTTTTATAAGATGCCTTAAATTAATGGAGTTGCAAACTTCACAAACAGAACATGATTTGTTCCCCCGGAAGAGGGTTTCTGCATTACAAAAAAAGCCATTTAGCCCGGGGCTAACAAACTCACCAGGATGAAGCAACCAGCCCATAGAGGGGATGTTATTGGTGACGGAGTCAGGAAAATAAAACAAGGCGATTGTAGCTTTTATTTAAATTCTCTGATGCCCGTGACCCGTGACCCAGAGAGAGGGAGCTGGGGTCCCGTCCGCTTCCCGTCCCAAGCTGAGAAAAATTTATTTATTTGAATTGACTAAAATCATTTGAAATAAACTAAATGGCCTTAGATGCCGAGAAAGCCCTTAAAAAAATCTCAGTTTCGGCCTGAGGTCGAGGCCATCTTCAGAGCCGGCTGGCAATAATCAAAAAGTTTGGAGTGGATTTCTAAAAAACAACTTTCAGCATCTTTACGTTTCGCTATGAGCGGACCACATCATAAATATTGTCTCTCATTGATTAAAATATCCACTCCAAACCCGGTGCCCCTGCCAGCCAGCTCTGAAAAGCAGCGAACCTCAAAGCCAGCACATCGGAGAATTTAAATAAAATCTGCAATCGTCTTGTTATTTTCCTGACTCCATCACTATTAAAAAAATAATAATAATAAATATAAGATTTAAAGCCTGCCTTACTGTGCATTCTCAAACTATCAATTTAAGGCTTGATGCTTTCATACGTGGTCAAAATATTTGATAAAAAAAATTGAATATAAAAATCTTTGGGAAAATGATTTCGTTAAACGGTGGGCGGATTAATTATTTAAAAAACAAACAACCGACTTAAGCGCCTAAAACTCAACTCTGGTTAACATTTGCTTAGGTATTTATTTACAAATATATCTTAGAAAAGGGTATTATTTTTCCATTATTCCCAAGATTTTAAAATAAAAATTGGAGTGAAAAGACAAGAGAATAAATGAGAATGATACAAATAAGAAAAACTCACATTTTGTAGGTGACTTCGAAATGAGGAGCCCCAAATATCCGAATGCATTTGACATTTCAAGGGGACTTTCATTTTGAAATGCAAAATAAACAAAAAAGGCAAAGAGAAGAAATAATATTCAATACTATTTGAAATCAATCACCTATCAAGTCTACATTCATTCATTTAATAGCGAAAAGAGAAATATTCCTTTAGTTTCTACTCAGCTGGCGTTCCGGTCCAGGCTTGCAAGGAAATCAGTGTCAAGAATAATCAAATGAATATGCATCAACATAATAGTGAACAAGGAGAAGTAGCAAGCAACTGAAGGTGTTCAGCCCACACATCACTAGCCAAAGAGTGTGAAAAACTCGCTAATTGAGATGTAGGGCTCGTGAGCCCTGGCTCAGAGAGAAGACATTAGCACGTTTCGATCATTCGACGAAGTCTAAATGGCCTTAAATGCCGCCGCTATGAAGATCTTAAACAGTTTAAAAACGAGGATTCCCAGGGCCTTTGCAGCCAGGAGATTAAATAAAAAAATCTTTTATTGCCGACGTTTCGGTCGCCAATCACGACCTTCATCAGGGCAAATATTGTCAATTATGCACGATCTTAGGTATTTTAATATTCATTGCAATTCAAATTTGAATTTGAATAAGAGAGCTCCGAGCAGCAAGTAAAAGATAACATTTTGTACATATCAAAGTTAAAAAGAAATTGTATTTAATTGCAATGAATATTAAAATACCTAAGATCCGTGTATAATTGACAATATTTGCCCTGATGAAGGTCGTGATTGGCGACCGAAACGTCGGCAAATAAAAAATTATATAGAATATTTTGTTATTTAATCTCCTGGCTGCAAAGTCCCTGCGAATCCTGAGTAAATCTTCACAGCCAAAAAACATCAATTTATCGAATTAAAAAACGAGAAAGTAAAAAAAATTAAGTCCAAGAAAGCGTTGAGTTTTTGAATGAAAATAATGGTTGGTGGGTTCCCCTACCTACCCCTAATCTGAAATAATAATAGCCTAAAAGCATCCCAGGAAAATTATCTACTTTTTAAAAAAGTTCGTTCAGTAGATTACAGACAGACAGACGGACTTTTTATATTAATTCATAAAGGTTCTAGCGTAAATATATTTGACGTTTCGCTCTCCATGTACTAGACCAAAATACAAAGCAGACTCATTATTGAAAAAATTCCATCTTTTTTAAACAAAACAAGGGCCGGGGGGACTTGCAACGGAGAAGAGCAACCGACACCACAATCGTTGCGGTTAAGTGATGCCAAGCTCGGGATTGGGGACCCCGAGCAATCAGCGTGTGGAACGCCATCGGTACTTGTATTCAAAATTATATAAATCAGTAGTTTCCAAACTTTATGTTACCACGCTTCCCTTAAAAATATTTAATTTAAACCCCCCCCCCCCTTTTTTATAAAATAATACAAACACAAAAATTTTGGTCGCAAAAAAATTTATTAATACATTATTACGTAATAATCAAAAACATAAGATAAAGTCTTATTTAGCAATCCTTTAGAAAATTGTTTCAGGAATGAAAGATTGAAGAAAACACAGTCAGAATTTTTTCATTTAAAAATATATTTTTTACCAAAGCCGAAACGCTAGCTGTTAAAAATATATTTAAAAAAAAAAATCTGGCTACGTTTTCTTCAAATTTTCATTCCTAATACAAATTCCACCAGCCATAAAATACCATTATACTAATTTAGAAAATTGCTCGCTGTGGCTAATATTCGCCCCTCCCCTTAGACTAGTCCGCGCCTCAGTTTGGAAAACGCTGATATAAATAAAAAAATAGCCCCTAAATGGCCTCTGTAGTCGAAAAGGTTAAAAAAAAAACTCGTATATAATATTTGAGGGATTTAGAGCAAAAGTGAGCCAAGTCCACTTTTTACTCTTTTGAGAAAAAATGAATCAAAGTTAAAGACTTATATTTAATTCCTCTTAAAATAGACATTTATTTATTTTACATCTCAGCAATCATGTTTTTTTTTTTTTTTTGTCATTACGGTACTGCTGCACTCTGGAGGATTAGTATTGAAATTCGGACATGGTTCATTATTACACCGAATAACTACCATCATTTTACTATCCAAAAAGGGAAAAATAAGAAAACTTTCCACTTTTGCTTTTAACCACTCAATTGTTTCTTTATGCTTGTCACAAAAATGATGGGTCTGCTCTGAGGATGGTTCAATACACGGGCCGAAACGTTAGCTTAAAAGAAATTAATTTAAATAAATAAAAATATTATTTCTCATTTATGCTATAAGCTCTATGAAATATACCTAAAAGTATTACGTTCATCTTCTTTTAGTTTAGTCTAGGAGGAAATCGAACTCTAACAAAAATAAAATTAATCTAAAAAAATCAGTAAAATAATTTAAAAAAATGTCTTATATAATGAGGGCGGGGTTAAAAAAAAATCGCTACTGAAAGGTGAACGAAACAATTGAACCTGAAAATATTATAAAAATGTATGATAGATATATCATCTCATAGGAAATTAAAAGCACATAGCCTAAGTATGATATTACGTAAATGTTTGGGGCATCGAATGCTGCTGTTTGATTTTCTAAAACAAAACTAAGATCGAACATGAGATTTAACAAAAAAAAAAAAGTAAGAAGAGTGAAAGTGGCTGGCTGGCTGGCTGGCTATTGTCTCCGAATTTTAAAATAAAGGGTAATTAGAATCCAAGGTTGAAGATAAGAGATCTTATCCTAACTTAGGGAAGTGCAATGGATGCAATGCAATTCAACAATCAAATTCCACTTTCTCTCTCCCCCTCCCCCCCCCCTCTCTTACGTTCCTACACATTAATATAAAAGTAATCCGGTTTATTTTGATATATATCATATCACCTCTTAAAAAAAAAAAAAAACTGGAAGGCAAATAAATTAAGGTTTGGTATTAAATAATCTCTATAATATTTTCTATAATACTTTACTTTCTCTTACCCATATATGTGTATATTAAAGAGATTAAATTCTATGTTGAGACGGAAATAAACGTTTTGAGGGTTCCTGGTTTAGATGTTATATCTTGGAACAAAATATCTCAAGAATGAAAAGAGCTAGGAGGTTGAAATTTTATATTCAAGTTCGGTACCACCTGAGACTAGACACGAACGAAATCGGTCAAAGAATAGGCTACTAAGTAATTTACTGATGTATGTTGTCAATTTTTTGCGATTTTCTCCAACGATTTTTATTAAAATTCAAAAATCAATTATTTTTTAAAATGTATCTTTTCATTTTGCCCTGAAAATTGTTTAGAACACTCTTGTATCAATGTATGTGAGGTGGATAGCAGAGTATTTTGTAGTAAGAAATGAAGAAAGAGCGAATGCAGTTATCTATATATATAAATGAAATGGGAAAAACGTATGTATCTATGTAAATATATATGTATATGTTCTATAGAAATCCACTTGAAATTAAGTATACATATAGTATATGGGTCTGTGAGTAACTTACTAATAATTTGAATCTCTTAAATGTTTTGGAAAATTAATTATAATCCAATTTCTTCAATATGGGAACACAAAAACGACAAATTGACTAGAAATTAGAGAGGCAGGAAGATGCTCCGTGAAACAGCTTTCTGGTAAAGAAATCGAATTTAGATTAATCCTAAAAAAAAAAAAAGAATCAAATGTAGAGAAAGTTTTTTCTTTTTGCAGGTTATTCAGCAATGATTAATAAAGAAAGACATTATTTTTTTAAATTTGAAAATTTTTAATGGGAACAAGACAACCAGTGTGCGCATTTATCCTGGCTTCGGACACAAAGGACCTCGTCAGCCTCGCAGGCCTGTGAAACAACCAGTAGCGTAACGTTTTTTAGCTGCCCCCCCGCGCAACCTTTGTTTCGGGCCCCATTATTAGACCTTACAAAAAATATTTTTAAAATACAGTATATCCCTGAACCCTGAGGGCCCGGGCTCTCTCAAAGACAAATTTTCATTAAATTTTTTCCGTTTTTACCGGAGCCCTGAGGGCCCCAGGCCCTTTCAAAGACAAATTTTTATTAATTTTTTTTTTTTTTATCTAAATTTTTCCGTTTTTTACCGGAGCCCTGAGGAGATACAGTTTTTTAGCCCGGCCCGGCCCGTGGGCCCCCAAGGTCCGGGGCCCCCCTCATTGCGGGGTCTGCGGGGGCGTACGTTACGCCACTGGAAACAACATCAAAATGTCAAACAAGGTATTAGTATAGATCTATTTCTAATAAAATTCATATTTTTTACTTATAATAATTTTAAAAAACAAAACATTTATCATTTCAACAAGAAACCAAGATCTTTCTCATAATATAACTTATTGTTTGGCATAATATACGTAAATACTGAGATCGAAAATTTATGGGTATGTTGAATTAACAAATGTTTTGTTTTTTTTAAGATTATTATCATGGTCCCCCCCCCCCCCCCCCCCCCCCAAAAAGTGTGAATTTTATTAGAAATAGATCTATACTAATTACCTGTTTTTGTTTCACGGGCCTGACGATGGTCCTTTGTGCCCGAAACCAGGATAAATGCGCACACTGGTTGTCTTGTACCCATTAAAATTTTCAAATTTAAAAAATAAAGTCTTTTCTTTATTAATCATTGCTGAATAACCTGCAAAAAAGAAAAAAAATTCTCTATATTTGATTTAATGTTGTTCTTTCGTCTCCTGAACTCAAAAAAAGAATCCATTTTTTTTTTTTGGCTTTTCTCTTTATTCTTGTGAATAATATTTTGTATCATTTGGAATTCATCATAACAACAAATCGTATCCGCTGGTTGTATTTATTTATTTATTTCTCTAGTAATTTTTTTCCTCTCTCATTACATCCGCTGCTTTGTCATATTTGACATTTGAAGAGGAGCATTTTGAGTTCAACGAAATTCTTTTTTTTGTTGTTGTTGGTAATTTTGTTTTTTTATAACTGTTCTATTTTATCGAGGATTTCAAAACTAATAAAAGTATGCCTTCTCGTCTTTTTTATATATATAAATATGACATTAAGAAATATACACACCCTCCAGTCTTCTCAAATAAAATTATCTTTGAATTTAATAGAATAATATTATTTGTTGGGCCCCTGCCCCCCACTCAATACCCACCCAAAACACCCATTTTTATCTAGGACAATTCTAAAAAGAATATCGGCCCTGAAGAAAGCGATGATTAGCGACCGAAACTTCGACAATAAAAAAATTAAATAAAATTTGAGGCGAGGGTCCAAGGGGGCGAATATCTAGACATCAAGGCCGAAGGCGGGCGGCGCGGCTAGTATATATATAGTACTAAACACCTAAATGGCCTTAGTAGCCGAAAAAGGGTTAAAATAAAGGTGTGCATTCCGATAAAACAAAAAATATTTTGTTCTCAGATCTGAAAATGGTCAACTAAGGTGACCGAAACTCTTTAAAATAAATCTTCATCGCCTTTCGAAAATAAAAAAGTAAAAAACCCTCGTTTTCGATCAACTCTAATAAGTAGGGTGTTTCCCCTATTCCTTTTAATATGACTTAAATTTACCAATATATATTATACTTCATAAATTCTAATATAGAATTTTTACCTATAATCCTATTTTCCGATTCTGTTTGCCTATTTCATCTATAAACCTTTTTCCTATTTTAATTCAAATTCCAATTTCAATTTTTTCGACTATACATACCTAAATTTAAAATTTTTTGAATTATCAAGAAAATATTTCAAGGGGGGGGGGGTAAGGTAATTACCCCCCCCCCGAGATTTGAAAAAAAAAATACTTTTTTCGACAAAAAATTAAAATTAGTACTTAAAAATTTGATTTGTATTTATATTCTGGCAAACAAGTACAGAATCCCTTTAAATTATCGAAATTAAGAAAAAAGCTGTCGACCAGTCACACCAGATTACCAAAATAAACATCAATTTTTAAATTTTTTATATTATTTCTTAATAATACCTTTCCTATTTTTACAATAATCCTTTTACCTATTTTAATAATTTTTTGTTCCTCTATTTTAATTCCCAACCCCCTAATAAGTAAAGGATTTAATCCTCTGGCTGCTCCGTCTTCCTAATGTATTATTTACATTTTCTTTAAGGAGGTTTAATACCAAGTCGGGGGGGGGGGGTTCTTGCTCAACAAATTAAAAGCCATTATATAAGATTTATAATTAAAGTTGATTAATCTTGCTTAAGCAGCTCTTGTCAACGACCCATAAATCAAACAAGTGAAATAATTTAGACGTTTAATCGAATTTAAATGATCGATTATGAAATTGATCATTTTCCTAGAGAAGGATTTTTTTTTTTAATCGTTTCGTCCTTGAATAGAAGAAGTAAACCGGAAATGGTGAAATTGCATATGTAATAATAAATAATAATACTGTACATATGAAACTGTGATAATCACTTAATAATTGTTTGTGGTTTTAACGAGCACAAAAAAAAGGGGGGGGGGGGATATTAGATTAACATAGCTTTTCTCCTAGATCCCCAAAAGAGAGTGGAGAGGCGCCCTCGGGCTTGGTTTAGTTGGTAGCGTGCTGACCGTCACGGGTTCGGATCCCAGGCAGTCCGATGATTTTATTTAAGCCATTTGGATACCAAATGCCGGAAGGCGGACTAAGCAGCTAGTTTATTTTTTTTATTCAAGTTTCCCTTTTCGACTAGAGATGCCATTAGGGTTTTATACCGATGTGACGTTCCACACTAACAAAATTCAGTCGTGCTTAACAGCAGCGATCTTGGCGTTAATTTAAAATATTATTAAAGACGAGAGGGGGGGATTTAATCAAGATTTTCTAATTAAAAAATAGGCGGTAGGCAGCAGCAGGTTCTGCTCCTTTTTCAAGATCAAGGTCGAACTCGAATCCCTTCTACCCATCGAAATTCAGGGAAATTCGATGGAATTTTTACCTCAAGACAGAATTGTTATTATTTATAGAGTCGATAATAAATTAGCCATTTTTATGCCCTCGGGCTGTAAATGCCTCTTTTCTATTATAAATTATAATAGTTCCGTTTTAGAAAGAGCACGTGTCCCTCACGTGCCATCGGCACTGTCACGAGATGGACCAGAAAAAAAAAAAAAAACCTCGTTCTCCCTTGGGCGCTCTTTTTTTATAACAAAAGGAAAGGAGAGTTAATAAATATTATTAATTTCTCTCAGACATCAAAATATTTCTGTCTTCCCGAGGAGAACCAGTAGGTAAATCCAATATCGCTCTGGGGCACGATCAAATCCATTTAAATCTCTTTTCAAATCATACAAGCAAATTTTTAAACACTGCGTTTCAAAAAAAAAAAAAAAAAAAGAACGTAACATTTTGTTTCTTCTTAACACCTTTTCTAATCTACCTTGATACTCTAATTTAGGAAATGTTTAATATGAAATAACTTAAACATATATAAGTAAATTTAACACAAATCCATATCATTTTAATAAATAATCACAATTTAAAAAATAAAAAAAAAGAAATTTTTTTATTAACGCCAAATTTTTCCATTTCAGTTTTTCTCTGTCTATTTTATCTAAAATTCTTATAAAAACAAAATTTTGAATTAATATCCAATAAAACATGTCGACATTATGTTGATTTGTCCCTCAAATTGAAAATCGACATATTTTTCTTTATTTGATTTAAATTGTAATAAATTGATTGAAATGATTTGTATTTAGATGAGAAAAAGAAGAAAATTCGCAGCTAGTTTTATTTCATTATTTTTATACCCATTATGTTGACGTTTCGATCCCGTTTGGGATCATCCTCAGAACAAATGGGTGTTAAATATGTGCAAATGGGTGTTAAATATGTGCAAATTATAATATATAATTATAATATATAATTCAATCATATACCATTCATAGAACTTGAGGAGATACAAATAAATTATTTATAATATTGAGATGATGGCTGAACTATTAGAAGATATGAGTAAGATGGCAGCCAGGAAAGAAATCAGACAAAAAATTCAATCAATTTTTATCTAATTTTATTACGATCGCCGACGTTTCGGACGCAAATCGCGCCCTTCCTCAGGACAATCGATGGTTAATGAAATACAGATGGACGTATTTTTTAATTAACAATATATAAACACAATTCACGGGTGTGAGATGCATTGTTTTGTACTGTATATATTTGCTGTCACTCATTGAACCCTTTCGCATTAAATGTCATTTAACGCGAAAGGGTTCAATGAGTAACAGCAAATATATACAGTACAAAACAATGCATCTCGCACCCGTGAATTGTGTTTTTATATTGTTAATTAAAAAAATACGTCTATCTGTATTTCATTAACCATCGATTGTCCTGAGGAAGGGCGCAATTTGCGTCCGAAACGTCGGCGATTGTAATAAAATTAGATAAAAATTGATTGAATTTTTGTCCGATTTCTTTCCTGGCTGCCATCTTACTCATATCTTTTAAATTATTTATGGTTCAGGAAATCTCCAATGAGCAACGCAGCTAGTCGTTTTTTTCAATTTTTATTTAAATGTAAAGTGCCAGGGCCAACGTTTCGGTCGCATATAGGACCATTATCAGGGCCAAGCCATTGTCAATTTATTATTCCTCTTGGTCATATTGGCCAAAGAAATTATTAATAATGCAATAAATTCAATGATCAAATTATTAGATACAGTGTGTTATTATGGACTGAGAGTGAGTCTTCTATATGCGATCGAAACGTTGGCCCTGGCATTTTACATTTAAATAAAAATTGAAAAAACAACTAGCTGCGTTGCTCAATGGAGATTTCCTGAACCTTAAATAATTTATTTATATTCCTATTTGTATCTCCTCAAAAAAAAAAAAAGTTCTATGAATGTTATCACCCATTTGTTCTGAGGATGATTCCAAACGGGATCGAAACGTCAACATAATGGGAATAAAAATAATGAAATATAACTAGCTGCGAATTTTTTTCTTCTTCTCACCTATCGTTGTATTTGTGTTAAATTTATTAATGTATAAGATATTTCATATTAAATGTTTCTTAAATTAGAGTATCATTCAAGGTAAATTAGAAAAGGTGTTTGTAAGTAACAAAGTGTTACGTTTTTTTTGACGCGCAGTGTAGCTCATTTAAACAAAAAATTGTTTTACTTTGTTTTTTGTTGTTTATTCAAATATAGGTTGTCGCGTTTATTAAGGCCCGAGAGACCTAATAATGGGGAATTTATTACATACAGGGTCTATAAATTTTTTAAGAAAGGAAAAGAGTTGAAAATGTTTCATTGCAAAATTAACGCAAAAACTTGAAGTGGCTGCCCTAGTTCTTTTTCTTTTTAATTAATATTATTAACTTATATCATCGACTAAGCGCTTATTTAAAATTATTTGAAGAAAATGCCAATGTGCCCTCGGGCTTGGTGTAGTTGGTAGCGCGCCTGCCTTGTATACCAAGGGTCGCGGGTTCGGATCCCAGGCAATCCGATGATTTTATTTAGGCCATTTGGATACCAAATGGCTTAAATGGACCCTGTTATGCATTAGTGTGTCAAGCACCAAAAAAATTCAAAATTGAGTTAAGCACGGAATATTGTTTCAAATGCTATAATTAATAGTATTTTTTATGAAATATGTCCTAAAGAAATTTATATTTAATGTTACTTGCACAATTGACAAAAAAAAAAATATATATATATAATCCAATGAAAACAAAAAACTTTAATGTTAATTTTCTTAAAACTCGGTAGCTGGCGCTTGACACACTAATGCGTAACAGGGTCCAAATAAGAATGCCTGGACCCCCAATAGATATATTCATTCACAACGGTTATCATAAAAGTCTTATATGGCCTAAGTTGCCGAAAATACTGTATGCATGTGTGTGTGAGTGTGAATGGGAAAGGGTGTGTTAAAAAAAAAAATTCCACTAGGCCCGGAGTACGTACTGGCCAAAGAATTAACAAAATCTTATCAATGGACCAAATCCAAATATTGTAACAGAGTTGACAAGAATCAAAGAGATTGTAATTACACATTTAACATAAATATAAATTTTAAAAGTTGTTTCGCTGTCCTTTATTTATAGTCAGTCCATCATCAAACAAGACCTCAGAAACGTCTCTGGACAGCAAGCAAGCATTCAGAGGATTGTCATTTTGGTTGCCATTGCCTGCCTGACCTATCTCAAAATCCACTAATCACAAATTCTACTTCTTCTCCAAAATATTTTATATGAAGTAGGATAGAATAAAAGACTCAGCAGCTTTCAAACACACACCACAACGTTTCGGTCGAAAACTCGTTTGGGCGCCATACGAGTTACCCTTACAAATTTGAAATGCAATGTCTATCAAAAAATGTCACCCTTCTTTTGCCTGAAACCTAGTCATAAAAAAATCTGGTGTGACTGGCGCACAGCACACAACTTTCTCTTACCTTCGGTAATCGAAAGTTGTGTTCTGTGCTTGTCACACCAGATTTTTTGTGTCGACATGTATTTAGTTTCCGACAGTAGGGTACATTCGAATTCAAGATGTAAAATTTATAAGTATGGGAAAATATTTATATTTTGTTACCATGGCAACCATTTCTCCTATCTTTTCTATGGAGAACAAGAGTAAAGTGGTCTTCAGAAGATTTCAATCACAAAATGAGAATATACATTTTAAAGAGAATCTAAAAAATAATTGATTTTTGAATTTTAAACAAAATCGTTGGAGCGAATTTTGAGAAAATCGAAAAAAACTGAAAAAGTGCATCAGTAAAGTACTAGTACTCTTTGGTCGATTTTGTTCAAAAGCTTCGTGTCAGGTCCCATGGGGGTGCCTAACTTAAATATAAAATTTCAACCTCCTAGCTCTTTTCGTTCTTGAGATATTTTGTTCACAGACACACACACACAGACACACACACACACACACACACACAGACAGACCATGTCGCAAAAACCACTTTTTTGGATTCAGGGGACCTCAAAACGTGAAGATCCATCAAAATCTCGACATCGAATTTTTGACATGAATCCAATACTTTCTCTCTATATTAAATATATATATATAGAGAGGAAAGAGAAAAAAAAGGTCCCAAAAACTTTCGAAAAGTTCCTGTGAATTTGTATAAAATAAAGAAAAACATAGCTTTTGTGTCTATCTGCTACATATTAATTTAATTCCACTCAGGGGTTCACCAGTGGCGTCATTTCAAACTTTTTTTTTTATTCTTAAAATGTACTTACAAATAGGTACTCAAATTTAGCTAAAAGATATTTAATTTTGTACAGTTTATATCAGTGGTTTCCAAACTTTTGTTACCAGGCCTCCCTTAAAAATATTTAATCTTATGACGCCCCCCCCCCCCCCCATTTTATAAAATAATAAAAAAATAAAAATTTTTAATGGTAAAAAAATATAAAAATATTTTTTTATTTATTCTTATTTATATTAAAACTAGCAATCATTTGGAAAATTGGTCCTGGTGGCCAATATTCGCCCCCTATCACAGTTTGGAAAACGCTGGTATAACGAAAAGACTGTGTGAATGTGTGTGTGAGTGTGAGTGTGAATGAGAAAAAAGTGTGAGGGTTAAAAAAAAAAGATAGAAAATAAAAAACTAATTTTTTTTTCAATGACACCTACACTCCCCCTCCCCCTTTCAACAGCTTATATTCTCCCTCTACCCTTAGCGAAATACAAAATATTTAATTTCATATTCAAAAGAATCGTTTTTCGCAGTCAAATTATTTGTTTCTATCATTTTTTTCTTTCAACGATAAAATGCATAATAATTACCTTTAATAAGACGCTCAAGAGGGTGTGTTGGCTGACGGTGAGGTCAGGGTGGGTTACACTATATTAATTATTCACTTTGATTCACTTTAAACACAAAAAAGATAGCAGCGCCTGCAGCCTCGGCAGCGCGCTCGACTAGACTGAACGAGAGATTCGCTCTCTTATCTCTTTGATAGGAATAAAACAGATGAAAATAACAATTCCCTTTTTATTAAAAGTAAAAAAATACCTTTTGCTCTAATCTAACTATATTTAGAACTGGAAAAGAATGTCAACAGGTGATTTGGAATATTCCAAGGCCTTTCTTAAATAATCAACCCTTCATCCCCCCCCTCCCCTAATCAAATAATAATCAACGCTATTTTTTTTGAATGTTTTCTATTTATTTGGCTTCGATTTAGCTAAAATATATTTAAAAAACATTTTTTTTTTTGACGTGACAACGTCTTACAAATCATGTTAGAGGGGCATGCACGAAAAAGTTTATCAGCTTGAATACCTCCTCTGTCTTAAGAGGTATAATTATGGGGAATATACGGTTAGAAAGAATGAGTTTTCAGCTAAAGATTTCACCATTTATTTTTTTCCTATCATTTTATTTTACCGCGCTGCGGTAAATTCTAATTTGATATTTTAAACCCCTGTAGATTCCGAACGGCTAATCAGATCTGATTAAATGAGATGTCATTTGGTCCAGAAAGATAACCTCTAATAGAATAAATAAAAAAATCCCGAGTAATTAACTCCAAAATTAGTTTTTTTCTCGAAAAACCTCATTTTTTAGGCAAAAAAATATCGAAAAATAGCCCTACTTGTGCAACGCATAGCGACTTGACCATAAAAGCTATAATAAATCTAAATATAGTTTTAGAAAGAGTGGTTCAATACCCCGGGGTGTTTTTTTCTTTTTTTGATATGAGGTCATTTTACCGCATGAGAGCACTCGGCGGGATTTCGTTTTTCGAAAATTTAAACCCCTGTAGATTCCGAACGGCTAATCAGATCTGATTAAATGAGATGTCATTTGGTGCAGAAAGATAACCTCTAATAGAATAAATAAAAAAATCCCGAGTAATTAACTCCAAAATTGGTTTTTTTCTCGAAAAACCTCATTTTTTAGGCAAAAAAATATCGAAAAATAGCCCTACTTGTGCAACGCATAGCGACTTGACCATAAAAGCTATATTAAATCTAAATATAGTTTTAGAAGGAGTGGTTCAATACCCCGGGGTGTTTTTTTCTTTTTTTTGATATGAGGTCATTTTACCGCATGAGAGCACTCGGCGGGATTTCGTTTTTCGAAAATTTAAACCCCTGTAGATTCCGAACGGCTAATCAGATCTGATTAAATGAGATGTCATTTGGTGCAGAAAGATAACCTCTAATAGAATAAATAAAAAAATCCCGAGTAATTAACTCCAAAATTAGTTTTTTTCTCGAAAAACCTCATTTTTTAGGCAAAAAAATATCGAAAAATAGCCCTACTTGTGCAACGCATAGCGACTTGACCATAAAAGCTATATTAAATCTAAATATAGTTTTAGAAAGAGTGGTTCAATACCCCGGGGTGTTTTTTTCTTTTTTTCGATATGAACTCATTTTACCGCATGAGAGCACTCGGCGGGATTTCGTTTTTCGAAAATTTAAACCCCTGTAGATTCCGAACGGCTAATCAGATCAGACTAAATGAGATGTCATTTGGTGCAGAAAGATAACCTCTAATAGAATAAATAAAAAAATCCCGAGTAATTAACTCCAAAATTAGTTTTTTTCTCGAAAAACCTCATTTTTTTAGGCAAAAAAATATCGAAAAATAGCCCTACTTTTGCAACGCATAGAGACTTGACCATAAAAGCTATATTAAATCTAAATATAGTTTTAGAAAGAGTGGTTCAATACCCCGGGGTGTTTTTTTCTTTTTTTCGATATGAACTCATTTTACCGCATGAGAGCACTCGGCGGGATTTCGTTTTTCGAAAATTTAAACCCCTGTAGATTCCGAACGGCTAATCAGATCTGACTAAATGAGATGTCATTTGGTGCAGAAAGATAACCTCTAATAGAATAAATAAAAAAATCCCGAGTAATTAACTCCAAAATTAGTTTTTTTCTCGAAAAACCTCACTTTTTAAGCATAAGTCGCCCTTAATGGATAAAAAAAAGCCATACCTGTCATATATTGTTTCAATGAAAATGTTTGAACATGTTTATTTATGAAAACAAATTACTAGTAAAAAAAAACAATATTTTCTCTCTTTATATTTCAATATAGGTAAGAGAAAAAAAAATTTTTTGAAGTCAAGCAAAAGACGTTGTCACGTTAAAAGCCACCGGCTGTGTAGAAGACACAGCCAACACCTATTTTTTTTCAATTTTTCAACCCCCCTGGATTAGGGGGAATGCAATCTTAATAAATAAAAATAATTAACAATGCTATCGCAGCTTCACGTCTGGTCAGAAAAAATTAAAACCCTGAGAAACTTGACTGGATCCGCCTTTGGGTTTTACACATTTTTGTTACAACGCCTCCCTTAAAAATATTTAATCGTATGACGCCCCCCACCCATTTAATAAAATAATACAAAAACAAAAACCTTTTTTTTATACTAAAAAATATAAATATTTTTTTAATTTATTCATATTTATTATTTTAATTAAAAACTCGATGACCCGCAGTGGCACCGTCTCTACTGATGGCGTCACTGCGGCTCATCGAGTTTTTAATTAAGGAAAACCTCCGTCCTAGAATCTTCTAAATTTTATTATTTTATTTATAAAACTAGCAATCATTTGGAAAATTGATCTTGGTGGCCAATCCAATATTCGCGCCTCCCCTTGGACTAGTCCGCGCCTCACAGTTTGGAAAACGCTGCTTTATATACTTGTATATGTATTTTGAAGTATTTTATTTAGAATAATTATAAAAATCAGAGCCCTTGGAGGGGGGGGGGGCAAATGCCCCTCAAATGACGCCACTGGGGTTCACTTCTGGTGCATGGCGGCCACGAGTTACCAGAGCTAAGGCAATTCTTTCTTTTCTTTATCTCTTTTCCGTATCGCACAGAGGCCTACATCTTGTGGGTACGTGAATGGCTTCCACGAGCTGCCCGAGCTGGGACAGGCAGTAATTCTGTTCTTTGTATGTCTGTTTCTTCCTTCCTCACGGCAGACCGTGCAACAGGCCGGCCTGTTCTATTCTTCTCGATCGCAAAATCTCATGATAGGGTTGGAGGGACAAAGAGGGGTCTGCCGACCCCGCATCGCGGGAGTAAGGCAAGGACAGAAGAAGAAGATTTCTCTTTTCCATAGAAAGCATCAGGCCGTGAGACGGGTCGGCTTTGCTCTCGATCTTTTATTTCTTTATAAATTAATTTTCGCCGACCCCACATAGGGACGAAGGCCAAGAAAGAAGAAGAGTTGATTTAACTATTCGCAAAATAATAGAAACTTTCCTCGTTTTTATTAGAATGAAATAAAATAAAGAGTAAGAAAAAATTAATCAAATTTAGGGAGAGCCCCCTTCCCTGAGGGAGATTTGAACTCAGGATTAAAGCTAAACTGCTTAATCCCTTCGGCTAATCGCCTCATATATTTGAAATGTTTATATTAAGCAAATATACTATATGAAGGAATTGATTATTTCTAATTTTCTACGCCCAGGGGTTGCGAGATTTATATTTTTAAATTTTTAACAAATCTTCATCAACATATAGTGAAAAAATATACATTCATAGAAGCACAACTTCCTAATGCCTGATGATGGTCAAATAAATTTAGACCGAAACGTCGTAAATTTACAAGTTTCAGTGATTCTTATTCCTGGCTGCTCATCTATCATTAATAAAATGAAAAAATTCTCTAGCATCTTAATTGTTTATTTATTTATTTATTTATTTTTTTAATCGAAATTGTAATTGTAATATTTATTGGCATGTAAAACGAAATAGTTAACATTCCTCTCTCCAAGGTTGGCTGCTTGCTTATTGATCAAATGCATTTTCTTTTTCTATTTTGGAATTCCTATTATAATAATACAAACGAACGAACGCAACGAACGAACGAAATTTATTTATTTCATTTTAAATGGAACCTCGATGTTCGGGTTAATTTCTTACGTAAGACCAAAGCATGTTTCGGTGAGAGAGAGAGAATTTTCTCTCTTGAATGCATTTTGTTCTTTCACATTAGCTAAGCTTTGTAAAAAATAGCATTCTGAAAGAGGAAAGGGGGACGGGGGCCGGGGGACGGGGGGCCCGATGAATGGCCTGCTTTGATTTGCACTGGCTGGCTGACTCACAATGGCACCCTTGGAGGCAGCGCAAGCTGATGGGAAAAATTCGTTGCCTATTCAGATTAGAAAAGTACACCAGCATTATAATAAGGGCTTAGAGCCGAGAATTAATGAAAAAATCCCCTTGCCATAAGAGATATTATACATATTAACATACCATCCTCGTTAGTAATTTGGCACCTTTTTAACTAGGGAACTTATCCGGCAGATAGCAAATCATCGATGCAGTAAACAAGAACACGAATTTTAAATTTCTTCACATATAATTAGCTATCTGAGGAGTTTTATGAAGTTGGCAACTTAATTAAGGCATCATTTATTAAAATTGTTAAAAATTAAAATAATTAAAGTTTTTTTAAATGCTTTTATTTAACTTACTCTTTCAAGGTCACCAACTTTATGGCTTTGTTAAGGACACTTCCCGATGAGCTAGAGGTGTGAAATTTGATATTTAAGAGTCATTTTTGATGATGCAAATTGTGAGTTTGGTTTTACCAAAATGGACCAAACTAATGTGGTACTTTATTTGAAACCCTTCGTGAATTAATGTAATTTCAAATAACTTCCCGATGGGCTAGAGGTGTGAAATGTAATACTAAAGAGTCATTTTTGATGACGCCACTATATGGTGGTTTTGATCAAAATAGACCAAACTAATGTGGTACTTTATTTGAAACCCTTCGCGAATTAATGTAATTTCAAAAGACTTCCCGATGGGCTAGAGGTGTGAAATGTAATACTTAAGAGTCATTTTTGATGACGCCACTATATGGTGGTTTTGATCAAAATAGACCAAATTAATGTGGTACTTTATTTGAAACCCTTCGCGAATTAATGTAATTTCAAAAGACTTCCCGATGGGCTAGAGGTGTGAAATGTAATACTTAAGAGTCATTTTTGATGACGCCACTATATGGTGGTTTTGATCAAAATAGACCAAACTAATGTGGTACTTTATTTGAAACCCTTCGCAAATTAATGTAATTTCAAAAGACTTCCCGATGGGCTAGAGGTGTGAAATGTAATACTTAAGGGTCATTTTTGATGACGCCACTATATGGTGGTTTTGATCAAAATAGACCAAACTAATGTGGTACTTTATTTGAAACCCTTCGCAAATTAATGTAATTTCAAAAGACTTCCCGATGGGCTAGAGGTGTGAAATGTAATACTTAAGAGTCATTTTTGATGACGCCACTATATGGTGGTTTTGATCAAAATAGACCAAACTAATGTGGTACTTTATTTGAAACCCTTCGCAAATTAATGTAATTTCAAAAGACTTCCCGATGGGCTAGAGGTGTGAAATGTAATACTTAAGAGTCATTTTTGATGACGCCACTATATGGTGGTTTTGATCAAAATAGACCAAACTAATGTGGTACTTTATTTGAAACCCTTCGCGAATTAATGTAATTTCAAAAGACTTCCCGATGGGCTAGAGGTGTGAAATGTAATACTTAAGAGTCATTTTTGATGACGCCACTATATGGTAGTTTTGATCAAAATAGACCAAACTAATGTGGTACTTTATTTGAAGCCTCACGCAAATAAGGCCCCTATTAACTATAGTTTTGAATTTTGATATTTACGAGTCATTTTTTTATGATAATGAATAATTTTTCAATTGAACCAAATCAATACAGGCCAAACTAATGTGGTACTTTATCATATTGATGATTTTTGATAAGACTAAAAGACTAAAAAGCTTAAAATAAAAATAAAATAAAAAAAGCTTTTAAAAAAATGCTTTTATTTAAATTGAACTAAAAAGAGAGAAATAAGAAAGAAATAATTTAATTGTTCTTGTTAAAATTTTTTAATATTTATGACTTAAAATAAAAGCGTGGGGCGCGAGCCTCGGAATCACTTCGAAGCGCCCCACGCTTTTATTTTAAGTCAAATATTAAAAAATTTTAACAAGAACAATTAAATTATTTCTTTCTTATTTCTCTCTTTTTAGTTCAATTTAAATAAAAGCATTTTTTAAAAGCTTTTTTTTATTTTATTTTTTATTACACTCACACTTTTTTCACACTCACATTCACACAGTCTTTTCGGTAACTTAGGCCATAAACGATATCCGTTATTATGAAAATATATATATAGGGGCCAGGCATTCTTATTTAAGCCATTTGGTATCCAAATGGTTTAAATAAAATCATCGGATTGCCTGTGGTCCGAACCCTGGACCCTTGGTATACAAGGCAGGCGCTAATAATTAAAGTTAAAAAAAAAATAAATAAAATAAACATTGTGTTCCTAATTTCACTTCATAGTCTTATACCGAACTTTGGGTCTTATTTAATCACATTACACGTATTCGCTTGCCTGGAACTGAAAAGACTCGAAAGCCATAGTCAACTACTGTAGCTTATCCGAGGGGTAGTAAGTTAATTAGAAGTGAAGCAACTGACCTTTAGGCTTAAATAATAAAAGAATAAAGGCAAACGTATGGAGGAGGTTTCTCTCCTTTACATTAGAAGACAAACGCAAAAATGAAATCAAGATCCCATTAATCAAGCCTTTTACGAAAAAATAAAGAATCAACAAATCCTAAGCATATATTATTGAAATTGAAACTGAAAAAAAAAAAATTGTAAAAAAGACTAAAAAGAAGTAAATGAGAAGTAACACCGAGGTAAAGAATAATCGAACTTCAAAGAACCAAAATATAAAAAAAACCTTTTCTGATTTACAAGGGGACGTTCCACACGCTGATTCCTCGAGGCCCAGCCGTGCTTGACCACAATTCTCCTCTATTCTCATCAGGCCACCCTCAGCCCTTTTCTCTTTGTTTAAATAGCGAGGAAATTGATTCAAAAAGAATATGATGGCAATTAAACTATTAATTATAACATTTGAAACAATATTCCGTGCTTAACTCAATTTTTAATTTTTTTTTTGGCGCTTGACACACTATTGCATAATAGGGTCCATATATTGTTAAGAAACTTGAATAAAAAATATTGTTTTTGTCAGTTTTATTATGGAGATGACAGCTAGTCACTAGCCTAATAATTTTAAGAGAGGAACAAACCTTGTTTTTTTTTTTTTTTTAATGAAAGAGCCATATTCATTTCGAGATAGTTGAAAACGAGCACCGACAAACTTAAACAACAAATCCAATTAATGATCAAATTTGTATTGTAGAGTAAAATTTTATATTTTGTTCCTTGTTAAAATTTAAATTCTAGTCTATATCATCAGTGGCAAAAAAATCTAATCCCTTTTATTAAGAAATTTATTGCAATATATATTATTTAGACTTAAGTCAAAATATGTAAAAATCAGCGGCGTAACTAGGGTGGTGCCGGGGGGCCTGCCCCCTCCCCCCTCCAGAAAGCTCCTTTCCCCAAGAAAAATTGACAAATTATGGGGGGCTTTCCAGGCACACCGGAGGATAGCTGGTCCCATGCCCCCCCCCCAGCCAAATTCTCTAGTTACGCCTTTGATGGCGAGGGGACGAAGCTCAACTAGTGCGCCGTTTTATAATTAATTTAAAAAAAAAAACTCAATTTTTTTAAGACAGTCTATGGAAATAATATTATAAAATCACCCTTCCTTAGATGCTCTAGGGGGGACAATGTCGGTATTGAGGGGCGCCAAAGACTGAATGCGGCCTGGGGCGGGGGGGGGCCCCCCTTCGTCCCCAGGCAGTTACCCTACTGGTAAATAAAAAAAAAAAAATTTTAAATAGGTCGAAAATTATGAATTTTTAAGGGAATGAATAATTGGTTGGCAGCACTGGGCCAACAAATTTAATTTCGACTTAAAATTAATTTAAATTTCCTTAGTATTTTTATTAAATTTACTTAGAAATATAGAAAATTAATTAATTTTTGTTGCATAGAAAAAACAACAACAACAACAAAGTGTAGAATAACGAAAATTCAAATCAAATGCCAATGTAGGCTTCGTAATAAATGTTTTATTATAAAGCGAGCACGTGGTGCGTTGTGGTTGGACTCACCTGTCTAGAGCTCATGTCCTGTGAACTGGCCTCTGATGACGAGGTGCTGAGCCTGCGAAGTCGCTCCATTGGAGCCGCCGGGGGCTCCGTCCCGGGCATGTTAGCTACACACACCCGACCCGGCAGAGGCAGATGCTCCTACTCGACTGCTCTCTTCTCTCTCCTCTCCTCTCCTCTCCACTCCACTCCTTTCGTTTCGTTTGTCTTCAGCTCCCTCTGCCTTATTTCTTCCTCTTCTTCTTCTTCTTCAGCTGCAGACACTCGGGGGCCCCGTTACCTCATGATCGGCCACACCGCCCCGGGGCTGCAACACAAACAGACACCGAACATGTTACTGATAATACTCAACGAGTACTTATCATTACAAACATTGTTAAATAAAAGATATTTTTTTTTTTTTTTAATTCGGTCTATAATAAAATAAAATAATTTAAATACGTCACATATATTGTTAAATAATTTTACATATTATGTCAATAAAATCGAACAAAGGTTGTTTTAATTAATTTTTTTTCTATATAAATCCATAATAATCCCAAGGTGAGACTTTTAACCCTTAACGAAAAACCTTTTTAGAATGAATAAAAGTATGGTGGCTGTGAATATAGTTGATTGGAGAAAGGGCAGATTCAGCCAAATAAAAAGCCTTTATATGCTTCTCGACTCCGGAGACGTTTCGAGACAAATTTAATATCTCATCATCAGTTTATTAATCATCATCAATTATTTTTGTATGTACATTTTTAGTCGGACTGATGATGAGATATTAAATTTGTCTCGAAACGTCTCCGGAGTCGAGAAGCATATAAAGACTTTTTATTTGGCTGAATCTGCCCTTTTTAGAATTTTTTCAAAATATTTTAATGGACGCGTTAAAAAAAAAATAAATTATTGCATTTTTATGGCAAAAATCTAAAGAAAGGGTTATTTTAAATTAATTTTTCTATTGATCCCATGATGAAACTTATTTTTATCTTTAAACCTTTAAACAAGGATTATTTTAGAATTTTTTCAAAATTTTCGAAGGGGTACTTTTTGAGAAAAATTTATTTAAATTGTAGATGGATAATTATGGGCAGGAGCAGCCAATAAATAGACTCTGTATGCAGACTCAATCACCGGAGACGTTTCGGTTCCTTTTATTTAAGAACCATCTTCAGTCCATACTGGAAATATACATATAACATTAACATTGTATATATAAAAAATTGATTGTACAAAATTATCAAACACAAATCAAAATATTTTGTAAAATAAAATAAATCTTGGTCTTACGATTGAAATAAAAATTGCACAGAGTTAGTCAGTGTTATAGGCATACATTGTTGTTTCGTCATAAGAATAGTATACATGTATATTTCAGGTCAAAAATGTTTTACGATGGTTCCACTGGTGAGTATGTTATATCAATAATTCTTTATAAATTTGATTTAGATAACGTGAAGATCTTGGCTACGGAAAACAACACTAATAAAAGATTAATTCTCGAAAAGTGTTATATTAGGGCGTTTGGTACAAGTTCTATCAATTTTCAAAGAGACAGTGAGAACCTGAGCAGGGTTTACGATGCCATTTTTATCCAGTAATTGAGTGATGATCAACCGAAACGTCAAATTATGACGAATACCGAAAGGTCGAAAATTAATTTTTATTTAAAATTTGAATATGTTTATATTAGAAAACAAAGATTCCTTGATCTATTTTTATTTTTTTTTTTTTTTTTTTTTTTTTTTTTTTTTTTTTTTTTTTTTTTTGCGTTGTTATTTATAAAAATAATACTATATTAATGTATATTAATAAATAAAATCCGAGGTTACTCCCGGTCATAATTAAAATTTCTCAATATTAAATTATAAAATTCACTTAAAAGAATTATTGATATAACATACTCACCAGTGGAACCATCGTAAAACATTTTTGACCTGAAATATACATGTATACTATTCTTATGACGAAACAACAATGTATATGCCTATAACACTGACTAACTCTGTGCAATTTTTATTTCAATCGTAAGACCAAGATTTATTTTATTTTACAAAATATTTTGATTTGTGTTTGATAATTTTGTACAATCAATTTTTTATATATACAATGTTAATGTTATATGTATATTTCCAGTATGGACTGAAGATGGTTCTTAAATAAAAGGAACCGAAACGTCTCCGGTGATTGAGTCTGCATACAGAGTCTATTTATTGGCTGCTCCTGCCCATAATTATCCATCTATACACTCACAGCCATTAATTTAAATTTTTGATTTTGAAATTAAAAAAAATTTATTACCACCCCAGTTGTATTGTAATATCATTGGAAAGGGCATCTAAAAAGCTGTAAAATGACACCTCATTCATCTCTCTATCTCATCTCTAAGTGATTTTATAGCAATTTAAATAGATGTGGTTAAGTCGATTTTTTGACAACATTAACACGCCATATTTCTTAAACGAGTTGAGATATCAAGTTGAAATTGGGGCTTTTTCTTAGTCTCTATTGACTCTACCTATAACCCAAATTTCATACAAATCTGAGATGGTGTGGTTAAAAAGTGTATCGATTTGACTCTTTAAAAGAAATAGACAAATTATAGGCAGCACTGACCAAGAGCCATCACGGATTGGGGGATCAAGATGAACTTGAATCCATGGTCTCTCAACAAACACCAATACAATTTGATGTATAACTCTAGAGTGCAAATAAAGCTTATTTCATTTAATTTGTATATTTATTATATAAATTTCTTTGAGTGTATTTAGGATGATAATGCGAATTAAGAGAATTTTTTTATTCATGCAGTAGAGGGGATTCAAAGAAATAAATAACAATAATACGTTTTTGTTTTTTTTGCCCTTTTCGGCTACTGTAGCCATCAGGAGGTTTTAATGGATTTTAGACAAACAGTATAAATTCGGATCGGGGGACGTTACACACGCTGATTCCTCGGGGTCACCCATCCAAGAATACCTGTGTTATCCATAAACTATAAATTTGCCTCTCCAAGATAATCGTTTAGACATTACACGTCCCCAGTTTTAGCGACAAGTTAATTTTTTTTTTTTTTTTTTTCGAGAAAAAATTCCACATTTTAATCAATTCTATTTCTTCTAAAATTAATTAGAAATTATCTTCAAGATTCTCATCACAATTTTTGTTAAAAATATTCTTATCTATTTAATATAATGAATGAATGCATGATATTATCAAAACAATCTTCTTTTTTTAATAATCATATAACTATGATATAATTAATGAGAAATTAAGTATAATAATAATAAAAGAAGAGAAAATGCTTTTTGTTCGGAGTTGGCGTTTCAGACTGGGATTATGAAATAAAAAGAGGTAACAAATTGGCAAAAGTTTTAATATTTTTGGGAAGATGAGATGAGGGAGTCGCGTAGTGAAGATAAAATAAAATTTTCTCGATTTTCTATCTTAAATAAAGTTTTTTTTTTTTTTTTAACACTCACACTCGCACACACATTCACACCATTTGGTATCCAAATGGCTTAAATAAAATCATCGGACTGCCTGGGGTCTGAACCCGCGACTTTAGGTATACGAGGTTAGCACGCTAACCTCTACACCAAGCCCCGAGGGCTTAAATAAAGTTAAATATAGGGGATTGATTATTTGCTATTCAACAATTTTTGTGAATATGCTTATTTGTAGATGGGCCAAACTAATGTTGGCGCGAATCGAACCCGGGATCTCCAACATCGGTGTGCTTCTCTATGGGTCCTTCAACCACACAACATATAGCCTAAGCACCCCATGGGACGTGACACGAAGCTTTTGATCAAAATCGGCCAAAGAGTACTAGTACTTTACTGATGCACTTTTTCAGTTTTTTTCGAATTTCTCAAAATTCGCTCCAACGATTTTTTTTTAAATTCAAAAATCAATTATTTTTTAGATGCTCTTTAAAATGTATATTCTCATTTTGTCATTGAAATCTTCTGAAGACCACTTTACTCTTGTACTCCATAGAAAAGATAGGAGAAATGGTTGCCATGGTAACAAAATATAAATATCTTCACATATAAATTTTACATCTTGAAAATCGAATGCACCGTCGGAAACTAAATACATGTCGACACAAAAAATCTGGTGTGACAAGCACAGTACACAACATTCGATTACCGAAGGTAAGAGAAAGTTGTGTGCTGTGCGCCAGTCACACCAGATTTTTTTACTCCCAATACCCTGCCCTTTATAATGTAACAATGAGAATAT
The DNA here is from genome assembly GCA_023213315.1 of Euborellia annulipes. Lineage (NCBI taxonomy): Eukaryota > Metazoa > Arthropoda > Insecta > Dermaptera > Anisolabididae > Euborellia > Euborellia annulipes. The sequence goes on along the minus strand of JAKCPI010020431.1, from coordinate 2,164 downwards.
TCATTTCTAATGGTAGAATTGATAAAAATTATAAATTAATAAATAAAAAGAAAAAAGACGATCTCCACGTGTTGGCTTGATATAGGCCACCGAAATGTGTACGAACGAAAGCCGTTAGAAGCCGATGGCCTTAAATATTTCATTCATTTCTTCTTTTTTCTTTTTTTTTTTTTATTAATGCAATAAATTCCTGATTTCGGGAAAGCCGGCTGATTGATCCAAGGACGAATTTGCGTGCATGCAAATTTCATGAAAATTTAACGAAATTTTTGGTATGCCTTTTGGGAATAGCGAAAAGGGCTGGTAATTAAAATTTTATGTTACTATTTTGTGAGAAAAACTGGGAAGAAAAAACGCTAAGGGATGAAGACTATATCCCAAAAATGAACCTTAAGTTGACAAATATTAAGTGGCTCCCAAATCATAACAGAGGAATGAATCGAAATATATATCAAGTAATTTGTATGGATAAAAATATTGAAACATACCGCCTAGTGTTTTTTTCTTTATCAATTTCAATCAATTTAGCCTAAATAGGACTTGCATACTCTTTAAGGATTAAGAGATAAATCGCTATTTTTCAGAGATTTACTTGTGCCTCAAAAAAAGACTTGTCAAGCAAGCACAATCAGCGCTAAACCTTGGATGGGTTGTGATTGTTGCCACTAAAGTGTGGAATAGAAATATACCTATTACTAGAAAACTTGGATATTAATTTTAATAGAAAAAGTAAGCAAATTTATTTTTTTTATTCTCCTTTTTATAAAACAAGAGATCGTATTAATTAAGTGTAAAAAAACTGGCGGACTAGACAAGACTAAAAAAAAGGTTCAATAAATTTTGAGACGGATAGTACCTCAACACACACAAACCTGTTGAGAAAATATTTAAAATTTAATTAAGATAAGTCTTTTTTTTATGATATGTTGATCAATATTTAACAACAAAATATATCAAAGAGATAACGAGGAATTGATGATAAAAGGAAAAATTTTATAATTTGATAAAGAGATTAAATAATAATAAAAAAAATTCATATTTTTTCCCAGAGAAAAATAAAAAGAGCGAGGAAGGGGGGGGGGGGCTTCAATAAGAGTAGGATTAAAAAAAGATGACAGAATCAACTATTAATTCAATGTCAACTAAGAAAAAAAAAACTTCCAAAATCTATAGGCCTATATAATTCGCTAATGTCCGTTTCTGTCGGTCTGTCTGTCACCGCTGTTTGACCGGAACTTGCCGTTGGAGTTTTGAAACGAAATTTTATATGCTTAAAGAGGACCTTCTAGGGATTACAGGAAAATTATTTTCATCTCGAAATTCATAGTTATTAATTCCTAAAGTTACGATTTCTCCCATAGGTATAAATATTTATGTATTCATTGCATTTATATATTCTATGAATGTAAACAAATCCTCAAAACCGGGTTGGATTAGTATGATATTTTTTTTCATAGTTGAAACAAATGGCTTAAATAAGAATGCCTGGACCCCCAATATGTATATTCATCAATAACGGATATCGTCAAAGTCTTATATGGGCCGAGTTGCCGAAAAAACTGTGTAATGTGTGTGTGAGCTTAATAATAATAATTAAAAAAGGCGAGGGTCCGCCGCAGGCGGCTCGAGCCCGCTGAGAGGGGTCCAGAGATCCTTAGGTGCAAAGCCCGCTTAAGGCGGGCGGCGCGGCTAGTCTATTTATATAATTCGCTAATGTTCGTCTGTCTGTCACGCTCTGTTTGACCAACTCCCCGTTGGAATTTTGAAAGGTTATTTTGCAGGCTTGTAAAGGAAAAATACTCGGGTCCCGAAATTCCTATAAATTTTTAAGATAATAATTTCTAAAATTACGATTTCTCCCAAAGGTAATATATAGAGAAATATTTGTAAAATATAGAGAAATATTTGTGTATTCTTTGAATTTATGTATTCTAAATGTAAATCAAGCAGGCACTGGATTGGAATGGAATAATAATAATTTTCTTTTCATAATTAAGAAGAAAGAGCCCTCGGGCCTTGGTGTAGGAGTAGCCTGCTAACCTCGTATACCAAACGTCGCGGGTTCGGACCCCAGGTAGTCCGATGATTTTATTTAAGCCATTTGGATACCAGATGGCTTAAATAAGAATGCCTGGACCCCAAATATATCTGGTATATATATATA